>JANHZT010030070.1:0-10554 GCA_032468215.1 Stegonotus admiraltiensis | reverse complement strand
GAGATGTACAGCTGGGTGTCGTCAGCATACTGATGGAACTCTACCCCAAAGCCACGGATGATCTCACCCAGCAGCTTTACATAAATGTTGAACAGGAGGGGTGAGAGGACTGACCCCTGTGGCACCCCACAAGCAAGGTGCCTCGAAGTCTATCTCTGCCCCACTGCCAACATAGACTGCGACTGGTCAGAGAGGTAGGAGGAGAACCACCATAGAATGGTGCCCCCCACTCCCAGCCCCTCTAACTGGCGCAGCATGATACCATGGTTGATGGTATCCAAAGCCACTGAGAGATCTAAAAGGACCAGGATAGATCTTTTGAATACTGATGGTTCTAAAAGTCTATATTTTGATTTCTAGAATACTGCTTCCTTTCTTATCTGCTAATACTTGTTATTATTCTATATACAATAATGTGAAATCACACCTGTCAGTTTTTTTAGTTCAACTGCATTTAGTTTTTTAATTTATATGCATTGAATTTTTCTCAAGAACCTAGAATGTCATAATGTACTGGTATAATATACGGTGTATGTGGCTCCAAACGATGTGATCTTTTGAAATTGACAGATGGAAATTTAGTTAATGTGCATATTTTTAAGTGCTGTCAAATATTTTTTTATATTCACCCGGTGTGAAGATAATCAGTTGGCTTATATCATAATCTTTCAACTTCAGTTTTCAGATATTGCTATTTTATGATTGCTTCTTAGTCTTCTATTCTATTATTTCTTGGTATTTACATATCAATTATCCATACTTTCTTTTCTTCAACCACAGTTATGCAGTATGTTATGAGCCAAGACTTTTATCATTTTGTATCTGGAAATCCCACAATATTTTAATTTGGCCATTGTTCACTACTTTTTTTCCAACTCTATTTTCTCACCATTTTTAAAAAACATTTGTTTTATTTTTCCAACAAAAACCACATAAAAACATCATTCTTTCAAACAAATACAGACAGTGTAATGGTCGGTTATCATCTTTTTGTGCTTTAAAAAGCGTTCAAAATAATTATATATAAGACTTATGCTTCTTTTCCCCATAAGACAGTTTTTTTACAACAATTTATCATAATTTCTCTTCACATATCATATTTCATCTCCATATTTTGTTATCTATTCACTGTTAAAACAATCCCCACATCAAATAATATTGATTATCTTCCTGTTCTCTTATTTCAAATGTCAATTTACTCTTTCCAGCACACTCCATCATTTTCTAAATAATTTCTTCGTCAATAGGTATTTTCTCTCCTTTCCATTTTTTTGTAAATACAATTCTAACTGCTGTTAAAACATTAACAATTAAATATTGTAATTCTCACCATTTTTTTATTGTAGGCACATAATATTTTTATAAATATTTCAGTGAATCATTTTGATGATAGTGTTATATCATATTGTAAGCTGCCTAGAGTCACCTCCTAGTCAAATGAAACAAACAAACAAACAAACAAGCAAGTAAATAAATAAATATAAGGCTTTTTTTCCTATATCAGGTTTAAAATCCACAGTTGCCTGGTTTCTAAGCCTTCACCTTAACTATTTCACCAAACTGAGTCTCATTAGTTACGCCATTATGTGGCACCACCTTTTAAAGCATGTTTGAGGATTTATCACAATATTCTTTCAGCTTCTCTAAAATTTCACTGTTAAGGCTCCTAGATGATTACTGATAGCTTGGTTCATGCAGTGGTCTCAACTTCATTCAGGGAAAAGATGATGTTCCCCACTTTGAAAGAGCCAGTGGTATGCCCACTCCTCTAGGAGGTATCTCTGACCTAATGCTGTTGGACAATTAGCATCCTGAGTCCAACCTTCCCTTTTTGGGAAGATTGCTGAGAAGGTTGACTGTCTTTGTGAACTCAGACAAGGAGACTGGCAACAATCAGCCTACTCCAGGTTGCCAAATGAGTCATTGCTTGAAGAACTCCAGGCAATTGAGATAATGTCATCCTATCATGGAGGCTTTGGATTTTAAGTCAGATGACACTGGGACCCAACTCCTGAGGTACTGTATCTTTGGAGGGCTGAACAGCTGATTGAGAAGGCAGAGGAGGTGAGGTTGGCTGGAGGCAGAGAAAATAGCTGCCACCATTTTGCAATGAAGAAAATGAATTGCCACCCCTTCCTGATGCAAGGGCATGTAGAACAAACAGACTGCAGGGTGAAGCAGAGGTCAGCAAGGCTACTAACCAGGAAATAGCCCTGCGTTGCCAAATGAGACATAGCAGACTGATCTTAAGAGGAGCTTTGAGTTAGGAATGATGCTGGAAACAACGGTCTCTTACTTTGACTCCTTGTGCCTTGCTTTGTCTTGCCATGCTGTGCCTTACCTTGCCTTGCCTTATCTTGCCTCACCTTGTTTTGTCTTGCCTTGCTTCACCCTTTTGTCTCAAGCTTTGGGGAACCAGCTAGTTGACAATCTCTTCTATGCATTAGACTTCAGATCAGTTTGATCCCTCTTGTGCCTCTCTGAACTTGGAATACTTCATTTATGCAAACTGCTAGACTGCTGGAAACTTGGTTACTTTGTGAGCATTGGCACATGGCTTTTTGTTGTGTTATAAGTAAAAGTTTTGCAACTGCGTCTTGAATGCATGTGTGTGCTTGGCCTAAGACAGGACACATCCAGCAATCTACAAGAAGCACTTCTATTTTTTTCTGAATATGAGCAGGCTTGATTACCCCCTCTCCTCAGTGCCAAGGCTTACCTTGCAGAGAAGAGAGCAGCACAAAGGCACTCTGCGAGGAGCTGTACTCTTTCTATTGAGCAATGGTACTATCTCTATTTGAGTAGAGTAGCAAATTCAAGCTTCTGTATCGGCAATAACCATCTGCTAACCGAGATTCTTAAATAATGATTCTGAATTCCCTTCTATACATAGATGAAGATGACATTAACAGCAGGCTGAAGGTGAATAGAAAAAGTTGCTTGTCCAAAAACTGTTGGTGGCCTATACTCCCAATAGTGCAATCTGGCATGTCCCTAAAGTAAAGCCAGTGGATTTAATAGGCCTAAAATTTGAAATGAAGACCTACCCCATTCTCACCCATGTTTATCTGGAAGGCTCTTTATGCTTTGTAGTTTACTTAGTTGGAATTGTCATTCCAAAATATGTAATTAAAATGCCATATGCAAGGAAATTGTGATACATAGTATACATGGCAAAAAATGTATCAGAAAAAAAGGGAAACATTACTTTAAAATTGGGGAGCTAAACACAACTTTGAAATCTTTCCACATTTTGCTAGGGTTGCGATAAAGACAATATTGTGAAAACTTCTACTTTAAAAACAGTAAGACACCTTGATGCTTCAGTTAGAGGAACATGTGGTAGAAAAAAAAGTTGATGAAGTTTATTTCCATTGATTAATCAGTTAGTAAAGTTTATTTATTTTCATTTACTAGTCAAGATATAACTTTAGAAAATACAATAAAACCAAGAGAGGTATAGATTGGAAATGCCTTATTTTCTTCCAAGTTAAATTTGTGGATAGATCAATATAATTTAAGTAGCATTACTCTAAAATGATAAACTAAGCACTTTGATAGTGAATGTTATCTTTCTTTTAGTTCATCCACAGGTAGCATAAAGATGGTATATTGATAAATTCTGACATTTATTCAGTAATGATTATGAGCAATTAAACTTTATTTTCTAATAATATTCTATAAATTATTGGTATGGAGTATAGTTTCAGGATAGATCAAACTCATGCTTATTTTCACAGTATTAGTTAAGCTTTCTCCCCTCCTCTCCCCTCAGATAAATCCCTAATTAGGAAACCTCATTTATATTGACATTATCCTTAATATCATAATTAGATGAAGGAATAAATTTAAAAAGAGATAGAAAGATTTTCCATATTTTAATGCCCCATATTCAAAAATTACCCTTTAGCATGACCTTTCATACTTAGATTTATTGCCTGTATTTATAATGCTGCAAAATTACCAAATCATTCACATATCAAACTGAGAGACACTCCTAAAGTTACCTGTGCACAAGAGATTCCTTGCACAATAGCAAGTTTTGAGAGTAGTGCAATTTTTCAGTGTTATTCCTAATAATTTCCCCTTTCATGATTAAGTCTGAAAAGAAGTAAAAAAAGGAAATGGAAAATGTGAGGTTATGTTTATATTTCATTGGGGAAAAGCTGAAGAGAACCAAGTAAGGAAAGACAGAGCATTCAAGAAAAGTAATTTGTCATTTGACGTGCATCAATTTGATACAATTATTAGTACTAAGTTTTGAGAGAAATGTTTTCCCAGTGAGTTCAAGGATTGGTTATATTTAGATGGCATTTACCACCTGCTAGGTTAGCTTTTCTAGTAAATGTTGGAAATGTAATTAAAAAATGGGCACATTTTATCATATGTGCTGAACTTGTGCTAAAACAAAAAAGAAAATGGGCAAAAATACATAAGATGGCTAGAAAAGATAATAGGGAAACATGTAGATTTTAAACCTGAACTGTTTTTATTAGGGATGATATCATAAAAATGTGATAAGAGAAGTATGTATTTATATTACATGTTTTAACAGCAGCAAGGATTATCTTTGCACATTATTGGAAAGATGAAGAAACATCTCAAGATGAAGAGATAATTAAGAAGATATTAGACTGTCCAGAAATGGACAGATTTACATTGAAAATCAAACACAAAGAAGACAGATTATTATCAGACTTGGAATTTATTTTACCAGTGGTTGGAAAAAAGGGGTGGAGAGTAAGAATGGCATTTGGATTATTAAGCAAATTAAATATTCAGACCACATGGTGTTTATTAAGGATAACATTGTAATTAATAGAAAATTAATAAAATTTATTTTTTTAAAAAAAGGATTGGTTACATCTCCATTGTTAAATTTTTTGATGAAGTTTTACTTCACTTCAATTTTGTTTTATTTTGCTACAGGGAACAGAAAATGTCTCCATCCTGCCCTGCTGGGTCCCTTGGGCTTTCTGACCAGGCTGGGTTTCCTCAGCTCTTGAGACTATTTCCTTCCTTGCACCACCCCTCCACACGCTTGGCCCTCCCCCATGCCATCATGTCTTGCATTGTTTACCTCTTCTGAAGATTGTCCTTCAGAAAGAGAAGCAGTCTATGCTTCATGCAACCTCCTTGTAGATAAGCTGCTTTGTGCCACACCAAACAGGTGCCGTTTTGGAAGTGGCTAAATTCTGGAAATCCTGAGAGTTAGTGCCCATTCCAGGATTGCATGGAACAGCTATTGTGTAGAAAGGTGCACAGTTCATCTACTGCTTCTATTCGCAAAAGGCAAACTTTGGAAATCTCCTTTTGGAAAGAGAAACAGTCAAAGCAATTCATAGCCATCATATTAAACTGCTTGGTGCCTTCTTGGAAATAAATGACATTTTGGGAACAGTTGTAATACTTGCAAACTAATCTTCTAGGTTACATATTCATAATTTTCTATATGTTAAGAAAAGCCACTCACATAGAGCAGGATGGATCTTATACTACAAATTATGGAAAATAAAATAATAACCTTGGTTTTTATCTATAATCCAAAATAGATAAACAAACAAACAAACAAACAAATAGCAAATAAATAAATAAATAAAACTCCCTTTCAGGTTGAAGTTGAATGACAGATTGCTAATCCAGGTTACTTTTCTATGAATTCCTGTGAAATAACTGAAAATGTCTGAAGAAGGCAGGTGAATGTTTCTGTTATTTATCACAATTTTAAAAAAACATTGTCACAAAATGCAGAAGCTAATTCCATTATTAGTTATATTACACTATTACAAAATAATCACAGAGAAAACTTCTCAGTGATTTTCCTTACATCAATTATTTTTATGATTTTGAATGGAATTAACTTTCAAAAATTGCAAAACTTACATTTATGACTTCCTCTTTGCAAGAACTTTGTAAAGTGCCCCTTGTACTTCCTTGTTTCGGAAGCTGTAGATCAAGGGATTGAGCAATGGTATAATGGTGGTGTATAGAATTGAAATTAGGGGATCTTCTTTCATGGAGTGAGCAGAGGAAGGCCTTATGTAGGTATACATCAGAGTGCCATAAAAGATGCTCACCACAGTGAGATGTGATCCACAGGTGGAAAATGCCTTCATCCTACCATGAGCAGTGTGAATTTTGAGGACAGAGGAAACAATGAAAACATAGGAAAGAAGGGTTAGGCCAAATGATACAATCATAATACCACCAGAGATGGTAAAGGTCACCATCTGGCTAACAAAGATATCAGAACAAGATAAGTGTAGTAAGGGAGGAATGTCACAGAAAAAGTGATTGATTTTATTAGAATGGCAGAAATGTAGGGAAAAGACCATGGCTGTATTAATAGTGGAATTGGAGTGGCCAATAATCCATGAGGCTGCCAACAAACGTCGACGTACTGTTTGGTTAATGAGCAGAGTGTAGTGCAAGGGGTGACAAATAGCTACATAACGATCATATGCCATAGCTGAGAGAAGAACACATTCTGTGCTTCCAAAAGTACCAAAGAAATACAATTGTAAAGCACATCCTATGTAGGAGATGGTCTTGTCCCCTGACAAGAGGTCCCATAACACTTTAGGAGCAGTAGTGGAAGTGCAGCAGATCTCCACAAAAGAGAGATTGCCAAGGAGAAAATACATAGGAGTTTGGAGATGCTGATCTATCATGATCAATGTAATGATGGCTAGATTCCCTCCTAACGTTAACAAATAGATAAACAGCCCTATGACAAAAAGAAGATTCTGGTTGTTTGGGTCAATAGAGAAACCCATCAAGAGAAATCCTGTAGCACTTGTCTGGCTTTGATTTTCTGTTGGCCTGGTGTCCATCTTTAATTATATTACTGAAGCTTTGGGGTTTGAAGATTTCTTGGGTGCTTAATCAGTCAATGCTGGTAATTCCAAGAAGTGCCACAGGTTTAAAAAAGTATCACCATTCCATAGTAATTTTATAAATCCATTTTGTGTGATTGCTTCCTTTTACAGCAATTTCAGAAGTAGCAAACCTAGATTAGGATAAAAAGTCAGCTGTAGTGAATTGGTGGCCACTGGTTAATTTCCACTAGAACATTGAAACCCCTGCTTTTGAGGATTTTTGCCAAGAATGATGGACTTCAAACTAATTAGGAAGATGGTTTCTTATGTTCTTGATCAACAATGCCCAGTTACTAACCGTGAGGATAGAGCTCCTTTTATTAAAGGAGGCCATAATCAAATCACTAATTCTCAGTTTATGATATCTTACAGTGATCATGAAGATAACAGAATTTTTTAACAAGGGACTTGAGTTGCTAGAATAATTACCATGCATCTTAAAAATTGATTTTAGATCCATAGAATGCTACAGTGGACAGCCAATTGAAAGATAGGTGCAGAAAGGAAATTGAATGCTACTATCCAGAACAAAAAGTCCAATATTTCCCTTAATAAATAGGATACCTACCATGCAGGTATTTTGTATTAGATGGGCACATAGATACATAAAGGTTGTGATCAACTTGTAAAGATTCAAAAGTCTGAATTTATTTTGAAATTCCAGCATCTTTGTTATCTCTTAAATGCAATAGTAGAGAATATATGTAGCTCAGGGTTGAAATACTGGATTGTTGTAATCAAGTGTTACTTTCAATCACTTTTTTTTACACTCCTCTTACCTTTGTGCACAAACTCATTTGATGCTACTTCACTCCTGTGAGTTTAACAGCTGGTAGCCCCTATAAAAGGAAGAACAGTGCAATAAGATTATTTTCAAGTGTTTCTTAGACCCTCCTTTATAATCCTTTCTTAGACCCTCCTTTATAATTATAACTTTATAATTTTAAAGTTAATTTAAAGTAATTCCTGCCTATTATATTCATACAATATCCTTTCTACTTGTCACCAGCTATTTCTGTGGTGCATTGTTGTGCAGCTCACAGTTTGAGTTCATGATCATGAGTTGTGATCTATATCAGTGGTTCTCAGCCTCTGATCCACAGACCCCTGCAGGGCTGCAACATCATCACAGGGGGTCTGCAAAGGCTTGAAGAAATGATATGATTTAAATCTTGAGGTACGTCTTGGGTGTCTGTAGCCATGATCCATGGCCATAAAAGGTATTTAAAGGGGTCTGTGGTCAAGAAAAGGTTGAGAACCACTGATCTACACCTTATCTAGAACAGATCACAATAGCCACATTGACTCCAACTGGTGGGAAAGTTGGTTCTCAGATTAATTCTGCTGTTAAAGGTTTGTTCAAGAATGGAAAAAGCTGAAATCTGTGGTGCTGAGCAATCTGTATTGTGACTGAAAATCAAGCTGCACAAGTGTTGCCGAATCATGAATGTTTTGGAGAAACTTCATTTGCTGTGTTGTGCACTGCCTACTACTATTTTGTTGCCTCTAAAAGAAAATTGGTTGATTACATTCACTTGAAAACAGTCTACTCCTAACCAATGATGTATATTTTAGATGCACAGTATGCATATTTTTAGTTCTATGAAATTATATTTCTGTCTGCCCTTCCTTTGGTGATTTGGGAAAGGATTTTTCTCTGAGTGGGCTTCTGAAATAATGACTTTCTTCTTGCTTTAATCTCTACTGAAGTTACATTAAAATATTTGGAAAGAAAAATAAAAGTATTATTGACATGATCAAATCTGAAAAATAAAGATCCTATTTTTCCTCTTTCTTCCACCATGAAACTCCCAAGCTGATCATGTTGGATTATGTAATATTTTAGAAAATAGATCTTCAAAAAGAATTAAATAACACTGAAGTTATAATCCTCACTTACCTGGCAGTCAATCTTATCAAATTCAGAGCCGGCTACTTCTAAGTAGAAATGTCAGAATTACTCTGTAATTTATAACAGTGCAAATATTGCTTCATGATATCAGTTTCTTTAAACTTAACTGTCAAGTAGATTCTGCACAATCATTTTTATGCTTTCCTTCTTATATCATTGAGAACTTTCATTTGCACTCCTACTAAATTTCTATTATATATACACTTATGCATGGTTGTTATTCAAAGTTAATCTTCCCTGGGGTAACATAAAACAATTCCCACTGGAGAAAAAACCATTAGGTTATGATCATTGTTCCTGGATGAAAACAGTGAATGGAAACAAGTAATAGTCTATATGCATGGCTTTGAAAGCAACTATTTTGACAAGGTGGAAAGGTTGACCAATAAACATAATAATACATTATACATGAATCATAGATCAGAGCTTATATAAACATAAAAGAATAAATATATACAATCAAACTCTCATAAGCTTACTAAAAGAATGAACAAAAATTTAAGAATATTTAAAGTTTAAAGGGTGAGGTTTATGAATTTATTCTGCAAAGCTTTGCTTCTTCAGTTATGTGGCAGGTTTTTGTAGCTGCAACCTGAGGTTACCATGGCTGCCTTTTATCTCCAGGCAACTGACATCATAAGGGAGGATGATTCAGGGAGATACCATCAGCAGAACATCATAAAGAGCAACCTGTGGTCTCCTTGTAGATGGTTTCATCCCAACTCTAGCTGAGCTAGCAGTTCAGCTAGCTCAACTGCTTAAGTCAAGGCTTAGACTGAAAGTAATGTTTTATACTGCTTTGGTAGGACCTTGGATTATACTAATTATTTATAGGTCTCTTTTCTGAAGTTTTAGATTTTATAAATTTCTGTACTTTAAAAAAAACAAATATTTAAAGTGATAGTTTAGATTTTTTTAGTTTGTGAAATATATCTATATTCCTGTATTATAATGTTTATTTGAAGTTTTGTTGATCCAGCTCAACCTCTGCAATGAAATTAAAGGAGTAATTTCATTCAGAGTTTGTTGAATGTAGAGAAACTTTCAGTAAATAAAGGTCCTTTGAGAGAAAGAAGAAGAGAAGGAGAACTTCTCTATAATTACCTACAGTGAAAAAATATTTTTATCCCTTTGTGTATTGTAGTTGAACATTGGACCCTATCTAACAAAACAAAATTCAGTGGTGAAAAAATGTTAAGGTTTTACACTTAGACAAGAAAAAAAAAACCCCAAAATGCACAGATATAGAATAGATGGTACCTGGCCCAATACCAATAACTGTGAGAGGAATCTAGGAATGCTAGACAACCATTTAAATGTAAGCCAGCAGTGTGGTGTCACCTCCAAAAAGCCAATATAGTCCTAGGCCTGTGATGGCGAACTATGGCACGTGTGCCACAGGTGGCATGTGGAGCCGTATCAGTGGGCACACAACCTCAGCTCCACCAGCTGATTTTCAGGCCTTCCAGGCCCACAGGAAGTTGGCAAAAGTGCCATTTTCAGCCTCTGGAGGGCCTGAGGAAGGGGAAGAGGCCGTTTTCACCCTCCCCAGGTTCCTAGAAAGGCTCTGGAGCCTGGGAAGAGCAAAAAACGGGCCTCCAGTGCCATCACATGCCAAAAGCAGGGGGAGCCTGAGGGGTCACACATGCATGCATGGGGGTCATTGAATTATGGGTGTGGGCACATGCGCTTATGACCCCCCCACTCTCCCCCCGCTTTTGGCACATAATGGCAAAAAGGTTAGCCATCACTATCCTAGGCTGT
>JANHZT010029889.1:0-10563 GCA_032468215.1 Stegonotus admiraltiensis | reverse complement strand
GAAGGCTGAGTCAGCCTTGAGCCTGGTGAGATTTGAACTTGCAGTAATTGCAGGCAGCTGGCTTTACTTTAATAGCAGTTTAGTCTGCTGCGCTACAAAGGCGCAGGAAGTGTGCACTAATTTATGGGAAGTGTGCACTAATTTCTGCACAATCTTATTTTTCTTTATGTATAGAAAGCTTACTCTAAAGCAAGTAGGACTTTTGTTTCATTGAAGATTGAAAAATGAAAAAAATGTTTAAATAAAAGACCTGGAACTTCTTGATTAAGGTATTCATTTGAAATTCTTTATTTAAAAAATCCATATGCTAACAACCAAGCAATATAAAAAAAAAAGGAATTACATAAGATTTGTATGCTTAACAAAAACAAGAGAAATTCTCTCTCTCTCACACACATATATATCCCATAATATGACAGTGAGTACTGCAATACTGGATGTTTCATTAATGTACCTTTTGTACCATTAATGCAAAATTATTTCCTGTTCAGTACTTGGGACTCCCAACGTTGTTCTTCTTTTGAGAGGATTGGTAATATTTTCATCTCTTTGAACATTCGCTTGCAATTTAGGGCCACATGAATAAATATTAGTAAGTAATCACATACGTCTGTGTTTCCAAAATTGGCAGTAATATCAAAAGTTGCTGTGATTGCAAGTATTATTGAAGCTACATATGTGGTCACTTATTCATACCAATCCATGGGAAAAGCTGCATGACGTAAATTAATATTTGTTTCACATTGTAGTTTTTATTTAGTATTATAATTTAAATTCATCTGAATGAAGGCAATTAACAAACATTTTTGTGAAATTTAACAGCACAAATTTCATGCTAATAGTATTTATTCACAATTATATCTGTTGAAGAAAAAAAGGGCTGGGAAGGCTGTATTTTCCTTAGGCACTTCTCATAGAAACTGCTACCCTGAGAAACATTTTCCCCCAAATAACAGAGCCCTTATTGCAAATCTTGCGTCCTAACCAAAATTCCTACCTCATTCAAGTTTTTGGAGGTTAATCTAAATAAGTTTGATAATGAAAAAAAGGGTACGGGAAATGTCAGTTTCCCCCCCTCAATTTAAGATTAAGGAAAACCTTAATTTTAATAAATTTTAATGCTGCTTTTACTGAAGCCCAGTAAAATAATAATGTAATTATGGAAATGTTGGCAACCTGTTTAAGAGGAGACTTACCTTAATATCTTTGCAGATTTCAATGACTGTAGCATTCATTTTTCTTAAGTTTTTAAATCCCGGTTTTATTTGTGTAATTGTCTTCTAAATTTTTTGCAAACTACTTGAACAATATAGAACATCCTGTCTAGCTCCTATCGAAGGATTTGCATGAAGGGACATTATAAATGATTAAAATCCCTCAATCTCCAGAAAAAAAAAACTATTTTGCCATACATTTTGGCATATTAAAAGCTAAGAATTTTCCCCATTTTTAGTTTTCTATTACAAATGTTACTTCTGGGCACGTTGTAATGTTGCAATCAATGTTATTCAGACTACAAAATGTAGTTTTTCATTAGAAACATGTAAGTCCTGATTATTGTAGAGGCATGGATTCAACAATTACATTAATGAAGTGAGCAGATATCTAAATATTTGTTTTGTTGAACACATGCATAACAAAGATTTACAAATAAGTGTCCCATTTCTGAATGAATGCGGGTAGAGCTGAAGCAATAAATTATCTTAATCAGACATTCCCCCCCCCACTTAATATGCTCTTACAGCCAGTTATCCTGCTTTTCAAACCTGGAAAATAGTTGATCTGTAAAATTATTTATCTCTCCTTCTCCCTACCCCCCAGTAATTCCATATATTCCTAAAACAAAAGGCAGTTGGGAGTTTTCTTCTGATTGAGAGCGGGTGGAGAATGTTCTGACATTGTCCTCTGCTACTCCCTGGGACAAGAAAAGTTACAAAAAGGCACCTGTCCCAAACTACAGTAATAGAAGCAAGCAAACTGCAACTAAAGGAAAGAAAAATGTACAATAAAAACATAATACTCTCTGGAAGAGTAAGACGGTTCTTAATCTGATCCAGTTCATGAAGAGTCCACCTTCCCTATAAGCAGCTTGAGTTAAATAATTTGAAGTCATTATGAAAGAAGACGTATCTGGGCCTTCAATGATAACAATGGACTCTGGTCACTTTGGAGAACCATTATGTATCCACCAGAAAAATAAGTCTCAAGAGAAATGGTTAGTCACACACTTCTTTCCCTTTTCTTTCTTCCTGGGGAGCCAAACAGTGGTAAGACAGGCCCAGATGCATAGTCATGTCTTCCAAAAGATTAGGGCAGTTTTCAAATAATCTATTTCAACTGTGAGTTGGATGGGATAACACTGACTGCAGTAGCTTTTATTGGGCATGCTTACAGTTTATTCCATTCTTGTTCTTTAGTTCCAGTTTTTACTGAAATGCCGTTTTAAAAGGATCTGAAAAATGTCTGAAACTCACAATGCGGGCTTGCATAAAATCTGCATTTAAAAAAAAAAGGTTAAAAGCTTACTGAAAAGAGAAAAGTATTTGGGAAAAAAATTGCCGCTCTATTTTGAAAGGAGAAATGTAAAATTGTACATTCAGTTTTTCTCACGAAAGTAATAAATGATCTTAATCATTTCCATTTGTCTTAATTGATTCGGTAGAGAGGAACTGAATACCATGGCAGAAATTCAGCTGGGGAATCACCCTATATATATTCCGACTCAGAAAGGTGTTTTTAAAAACACCATAAACAGTCACATATTTCCTTCAACAATCTCATCTTTTTTAAAAAAACAACAACAAATCAAATGTACAATTACATTATGTCTTAAGGAAAGATTTTAAAAACCAGGTCCCAAAGATTCCACCAAGACCTGCATGGATGAACTATAATGCTTTGGCTTCCCAGATGCTAGTTTGACAAAACCATTGTAAATTCATGGCAAAATGACGAGGGGGGAAAAAAAATCAGTCAATGCAGAATAATTGGAATAGCTGCCATAGGAGTCTTCTATTCTACTTAATGACATGAGTATGTGCTCAGAACTGGTCATCTTTTATACGCAGTCATAAAATGGATGCTGGTGTTTTCTTTAAGAGAACCTGTTGTCATTTTTATGGCATTAAGGTGGCCTCCTTATATTTCCTTTCCAGAAGTATTGGCAATAACCATTGCAGGCTGGAATTTTGCTCACATCTCTAGAAGCCACAATGCAAAGATATACGCTGAATGTACGCTTCTGTATTCGTTGTTCGATGCTCGTTGCACTTAATGGCAGGTCTTAACATTGACAGGCTTGGCTTGCTCATACCGAGTTCTGTGGGAGCATCAAAAGCACCCAAATCGTGAATTATCCTTGCAATAACAGGGCCCCATTCTTAGCAAATGACACTTACTCAAACAAGCAGTCAAGGCCAAACCTCTAAGTGAATGGGCCCCTGCCTGTTCTTTCTCGTAACATTTTTACTGTCCCCATCAGGCAGCCTGTCAATGCATTAGAGAAATAAACAGGAGGAAAAGAGATCTAAAATGCTGAGATATAAGCTCCAACTTTTTGTTTTTTTGGCCTGAAAATAAATGCAATCCATTCCGCGTTCCCCCACCTTTTGGAAGTGAGCCAAGGATTCTTGTGAAAAACACACAGGAGGCAAATAACCATTAGCTCTTATAACCAGAAACCTCATAGAGTCCTTCGAAGCATCCCGATGTAAGCTCAACCGTAATTTCAAGAATTGCTTTAAAATGGAATAGAGACCCCCTCCTTTTTTTAAAAAAAGCACTATATTCCAGGTGTTTACGGATATTTGTTAAAAGTCTGAAAAGGGCAGAGGCGTTTCCGATTGGAACCTCTGCTTCCCTTTGAAAAAAACATATTTCTTGTTCCGAAGGTATTTAACTGGCTGTAGTTCTTGATAAGCAGAAGGCTTATAAAAATACTTCTCATTAAAACACACACACACAAACACACAAAGATTTGGTAGAGAAAAACACATTGACACAAAACACCTGCTGACGGTTAAGCCCTTTCCACCAAAACCTTGTTTTGGACAAGTCGCACATTTCTCCTATTAAACCGTGAAGTTGTTTCTGCTTTGGTGTAACCTCAGCTTTTCCGATCCTCTTGGTGGCTTCCTTTTTATTCCAACAAGATCTTAAAACAGCCTGACTTTATTTCTGTGAACCTGCCGAACAGGAAGAAGATTTAACTTAAAATACTGTTCTGAATCATGAATTCAAACAGCAGGGAATAGAAGGAACAAAGCTATTATAACTTCTCTTTCAATTACGACGTTATAACAAAACTTCTCTGGCTTGTGTGAGGGAGAAGCTGTGCAGGCAGAAACATAATCTTTGGATTAAGTTTCATTATTTGGGTTGCGGTATTTTTTTGTGTGTGTGACCATGGATACAGTTGGCGCAGTGGTGAAATCCAAATTTTTTTACTACTAGTTCAGTGGGTGTGGCAGGGGAATGATACTGCAAAATCTCCATTCCCTCCCCACTCCTGGAGGAAGGAGATTGCAAAATCCCCATTCCCACTCCACTCCAGGGGAAGGATCCTGCAAAATCCCCATTCACTTCCCACTTCTAGAGGAAGGATCCTGCAAAATCCTTATTCCCTCCCCACTTCTGGAGGAAGGATATTGCAAAATCTCCATTCCTACCCCACTCTGGGATTAGCCAGAGGTAGTATTTGCCGGTTCTCCGAACTACTCAAAATTTCTGCTATCGGTTCTCCACAACCTGTCAGAACCTGCTGGATTTCATCCCTGAATTGGCATTTTAAAACATATCATAGGTTCAATGGTGTCAGTGTATGAGAGTTCATGAATTGGAGTAGACATGGTAACAGGTCAGCCAATGGGGACTGTTTGGTGACCCAGATGGCTCAGAGCTTGGGCGTAGCTTAGCTTGACTGATTTGTATATAAGAGTTGCTTTGTCCTCGCAATATAGCCTCTGTATTATACAGCCTCTGTGATTATATTGATTCTGTGCTTCTGTGATTTCTGGTTCTGGCTTCCGCTGCATGGGTATTGTATACATGCATCATGATTTATATTACTGTATATAGAGAAGTTTCTTTTATACATGAATCCTGCTGAATTATTTACTTGGGTGCTGGTTGGATTGCTGCAAACTCTTAACAAATGGCTCTTGCGCAGAAAGAGACCAGATCAGGAAAAGGCTGCCGTAAAGACTTGACAGTATTATCCAAATGTTGATACAGGCAGTCCTTGACTTACAACCCAATTGAGCCCAACATTTCTGTTGCTAAGTGAGACATTTGTTAAGTGAGTTTTATGACTTTTCTTGCCACGGCTCTTAAGAGAATCACTGCAGTTGTTAAATTAGTAACACAGTTGTTAAGTGAATCTGGCTTCCCCATTGACTTGGGCTTGTCAGAAAGTCGCAAAAGGAGATCATGTGAGCCCGGGACGCTACAACCATCATAAGTAAGAGTTAGTTGCCAAGCGTCTGAATTTTGTGATCGCATGACCATGGGGATGCTGTCACAGTTGCTAAGTGCAAAAAAAAAAAGGTCATCAGTCACTTTTTCAGTGATGTTGTAACTTGAAATGGTCACTAAACGAACATGCCCCATGGGTCACATGACCCCCCCCTCTTTTGCGACCTTCTGACAAGCAAAGTCAACAGGGAAGCCAGATTCATTTAATAACCCTGTTACTAACTTAACCAACTGCAATAATTCACTTAACAACCGCAGCAAGAAAGGTTGTAAAACGGGGCACTGAGCAACTGTCTCACTTAGCAACAAGAAATTTGGGGCTCAATTGGGGTCATAAGTCGAGGACTACCTACAGAGAATCACGACCAGACTATCAATTTAGCCTTTCTAGGAAAACTAGAGCGCCAGTCCTGAAGCGGTTAAAATGTAGACTGCAAACGTTCGATTACCAGATATTGAGAACTCACCTGAATTTGTGGCTGGTGAGGTATTTTGTAACTGCTGGCTTGATCCGAGCAACTCCTCCCTGGCTATGGTTTCCTCTTCCGGTGATCACGTAGAGATACGGTATATCGCCTGCCAGGCTGTACTCTGTTTCACAAGAATGATAAACGTTCTCTCTTCAGAGATTCAGCATTTTAAACTTACAGATGAACAGTTAGAAGGGACCTTGTAGGTCATCTAGTCTAACCCCCCACCGAAGCAGGAGACTCTAAACCGGGGTCGGCAACCTTAAGTAGTCAGAGCCATTTGGACCTGTTTCCCACAGGAAAGAAAACACCGGGAGCCACAAAATCCTTCCTGTGCCTGACTATTTCCTGAGCGGCCACAAAACTAGCATATGTGGTTGAATTAAACGTTCTGTTTTCTTCTGAAACTTTTCTTTTCTTGGATTTATCCATGGTTGGCCTACTGGGAGTCAAAAAGCTCAATAAATCGCGTGAAGGCGTGTGTCACACATTGGTGGTTGTGACTCATATTTTGAGCGACAGGGAGCTGCAGCAGAGGGATGAAAGAGCCACATGCGGCTCCAGAGCCACGGATTGCTGACCCCTGCCCTAAACCAACGAACACGTTTCGACCACGCTAATGTTGAAAAGAGCCCTGACTGATGCATAAAATAAAAAGGCTGCACGAGTAGTCCCCAACTTACAACAGTTCATTTAGTGACCGTTCAAAGTTACGACGGCACTGAAAAAAGGGACTCACAACTGTTTTTTTCACATTTACGACCTTTGTAGCAGCCCCACGGTCATGTGATCAAAATCCGGATGCTTGGCAATTGGTTCAACCTTATGACCGTTGCTTTGTCCCAAGGTCACGTGATCCCCTTTTGCAACCTTCGGGCAAGCAAAGCCAATGGGGGGGAAGGTGGATTCGCTTAACAACCGGGCTAGTTAACTTATCAACGGCAGTGATTCACTTAACAGCTGTGGCAAGAAAGGTCGTAAAATGGAGCAAAACGCACTTAACAACTGTCTCACTTAACAACAGAAATGTTGGCCTCCATTGTGGTCGTAAGTTGTGGACCACCTGTAGGCAACAAACCGGCTTCCAGCCTGCTTCTACCTATTCTGATCAGAATCTTGCTTCCATTCAGCTCCTTAATAACCTTTAAAGAAGAGGGCAAGAATGAAAAGCCAGGTGTTTCCCACCCCAGACCACAAATGTGGCACCGCAGTTAATTCCAACGGTATTTAATGTCCTCATTTCCGTGCTTGTTCTCCAGAAGGATTGATCTGTTTACATCCAAAGATGACTCTTACCTTTGGTTTTCTCTTGCAGGACTCTAGCGAGGTGGCCCAAAGCTTCATCTACGTGAAGTCCATGCAGGTCCAAAAGGTTGATAGGCAGCTTTGAAGCGTTGACTTTCTCAAAGATTTGCTGAGACGCATCTTGATTGGCTTCTTTCATCTTCTGCTCATGAAGCTGACCCTTCAGTCAAACACACACAACAGCAACTTAAGTTGCAATAGCAGCTACGGAGAGCACTGTGCCACCACAAGCAAAGAGCTGAATCCTTCTCAGCGTTTCACAACAAGGAGCTGAGTCTTTTGACCACAACTGGTCACTTACATCTGTTTCGGGTAGCTGCAGTTCAACTGAACGTAGGTATGAAGCAGGAACAGGAAGAACGAATGAATGAAACATAGAGGGAATTAAAAACATTACAGGGCAGTGGTGAAATCCTTCACGGGTCGCCACTGGTTCGTTGCATGCGCGGTGCGTGCCAGACGCACACTGCATGTGTGAATGCATACTGCGTACAAAACGCATGCTGCACACATGCATGCATAATGCGCATCAAACGTGCGCTTTGCATGGAAAAAGCCGTTTGAAGGAAAGTAGAACAGTGAGTGGGGGGGACAGCTGTGCCGTGCGATTTAGATTCACTAGAAAGCAGGATTTCCTGCTTTCTAGCGAATATAAATTGTGCGGCACAGCTGATCATCAGAAATACCGGTCTGGACCAACTGGTAGCTTTTTTTTTACTACCGGCTCAGTGAACCGATAGATTTTATCGCTACCGGTTCTCCCAAACCAGTGCGAACCAGTAGGATTTCACCACTATTACAGGGTATTTATCCGTCACTGACTACAAAAAGCAACAGATCACAAATATGGGTAATTCTCAACTTAGAGGCCGTAATTGAGGCCCTAAATTTCAGTTGCAAAGTGAGAAATTTGTGAAGTGAACTTTGCCCCCATGTTGTGATTTTTCTCGCCAGATTTCTTAAGTGAGTCAGGATTACAGGTAGTTGTCGACTTACCACCATTCCTTTAGTGACTGAAAAAAAGTGACCTTTGACCGTTTTTCACACTTACAACCGTTGCTGCATCCCCATGGTCACGTGATCCAAATTCGGATGCCCGGCAAGTGACTCACATTTATGATGGTTGCAGTGTCCTGGGATCATGCAATCTCCTTTTGCGACCCCCTGACAAGCAAAGTCAATGGGGGAAGCCAGATTCATTTAACAACCATGTTACTAACTTAACAATTGCAGGGGTTCACTTAACAGCCGTGGCAAGAAAAGTCATAAAATGGGGCAAAGCTCGCTTAACCACAGTATCTCATCTAGCAACAGAAATGTTGGGTTCAATTGTGGTTGTAAGTAGAGGACTGCCTGTATTCATTTAAACCTCAATTCCTGCCTCCAGGAAATCACGGCGATGAAGGGAGGAGGACATTCTCCATTTTAAAACAAAAAACAGAATTATATCATCTGAGAAACCAGGTCCTGCTTCCTCATGTTCCCATGCAGTTTGTGGCTTTCCGGAACGGGTGTCTTTGTGCTGAAATGCTGCTTCATCACTAGTTAAAATAAAGTTTACCTGCTGCACATAAAACGCCGCTACTGGCTTCATCCCCATCCGATAGGCTTCTCCGGCTTTCCTTAGGCATTCTTGCCTTTGCTGCTGGTGAAGAAATGCCTCGGCCCTGAAGTCCTCGTAGCCTGGATATTGAGTGTCTTGGAATCCCTTCTCGCTCAGAATGTCTTCCAGTTCTTTCGTCTTCTTCACCTGGGATTGAAAAGGGAGGTGTTTAAGGACACAATTCAAGGCAAAGCTCATTGGCTTAGCTCAAGGAGAACCGAGAAAAAGCCTTACTGTGAAAAAGTGAGCTTCACTTAGTGCCAATAGAACAGGGGTCTGCAACCTTTAAACGCTCAAAGAGCCATTTGGACCCATTTCCCACAGAAAAGAAAACACCCGGAGCCACAAAACCCTTCCTGTGCCTGACTATTTCTTGAGTGGCCACAAAACTAGCCTATGTGGTTGAATGAAACATTCTGTTTTCTTCGGAAACTTTTCTTTTCTTGGATTTATCCATGGTTGGCCTGCCGGGGGTTGAAAAGCTCAATAAATTGCCTGCTGGCAGGTGTTACCCATTGGCGGTTGTGACGCATATTTTGAGTGACAGGGAGTCACAGCAGAGGGGTGAAAGAGCCACATGGGGCTTCAGAGCTGCAGGTTGCTGACCCCTGCAATAGAATGTATTTGTACAAATATATTTGTATGAATGAAGACAAGTATACGCGTTGCAGGATCCCAATCTATTTGTAGCTCAGGGTGGAACTGTGGGGCATTTGATGCTCTCTGAGCTTGGTGGGTTTCTGGCAGACGTTTCATGACCCAGCTAGGTAACGTCATCAATGCTAGAAAGGGTCTGCGCAGGGGGAGAAAGAAAGGAGGAGGAGGAAGAGAAGAAGAGGGGAAAGAGGAAGAAGGAGACGACGACTATGGAACCCTTCAAGCTCTCTGAGTTTTCTTAGGGAAGTTTCATGACCCAACTACGGAACATAGTGTTTAAGCTGTGTTTAAAGAGAATGGAATTTATGGAGGAGGAAGTGGTGGAAGAGAAAGGCTATGGGGCAGGGGTGGGTTCTACTTACCTCTACCGGTTTGCAACAGGATCACTTCTGCGCATGCACAGATCGCCGATGACGACATCTGAGGCAGTGGGTGGGGCCTCCCGCTGGTTTTATTACCGGTTCTTGTGAACCGGTCCGAACCGGGGGCAACCTACCACTGCTGTGGGGTCCTTGGTACACTCTTGAGATCGGTGGTTTTCTCATGGACATTTCACAGCCCTATTAAGTAACATCATCAGTGCTGGAAGGGAGCAGGTTTTGCTCTCTGTTTCTATACAAGCGGCTTGCCCTGTCAATGTTGTGGGAGTGTTCCTGGTAGTGTCTTGATTAGGGTATTGCTTACTGAATTTGTAGTTCCTTGATTGGGGTATTGTTTACCACTCGATGTTAATCTCTGCTTATCCGGCTGTTCATTGATGAGGTGGTGTTGTGATCTTTTTGGCTTTTTGACTCTCTCTTTTGAATGGTACGTATGTTTTGTTCCCCTACTTGCCTAACGAAATGTCTGCAAGAAAACCAACCAAGCTCAAGAGACCCACTTGTTGTGGCCGTACGCAGCCTGTGCAGCTAGTAGCTAATTCTGACAGCGAGGAGGCTGGTGTGCTGCGTTAGCAGCCTGTGCAGCTGGCACTCAAGTCGGACAATGAGGAAGCTGGAGAAGATGTGGTGCCAGAGGCGGGGATTCAGCCAGGGCCTTCAGAACCTCCAGAAGCTC
>JANHZT010029624.1:0-10575 GCA_032468215.1 Stegonotus admiraltiensis | reverse complement strand
ATATCGGGATGTCGGAAACCACAGCCACTCAGTCTTGGAAGGGTTGAGTCGGAGCCTGTTCTTCCCCATCCAGATCCACATAGGAGTCTGTAGGCTGTGTGGGAAGGAAGGAGACAAATGATGAAACATGCATGACAATATTAGGCAAATGTCAGGAGTTCTGGAGGGCAAAATGCAAGGATATAGCCACAAGATACCTGAAAAAGAGACATATTTATTGAGGAATGAATAGAGTTGTTATAAGCAATAATCCTGCAAGAAACAACTCAGTCCAAGTATCCCGCTGATAAGAGATATAGTAACTGCAGTACAGGTAGTCCTTGATTTACAACCACAATTGAGCCCAATTTCTGTTGCTAAGTGAGACAGTTATTGAGTTTTGCTCCATTTTACAACTCTTCTTGCCACAGTTGTTAAGTGAATCATTGCATTTGTTAAGTTAGTAACTGTTAAGTGAATTTGGCTACCCCATTGACTTCGGATGTCAGAAGGTTACAAAACGTGATCACATGACTCCAAGACATTGCAACCATCATAAATATGAGTCAGATGAGTCAGATGTGATCATGGGGATGCTACAACTGTCATAGGTGTGAAAAACAGTCATAAATTACATTTTACAGTGATGTTGGAACTTCGAACAGTTACTAAAATGATTATACAACTATTGCAAGTCGAGGACTGTATAGTATTTTGTTCATGAATGGTGGGGAATTTTTTTCTCCCTGTCAACAAACAGTTGACTTCACTACTATGGCTTGTTCTTTGACAGCATGGTTCCCAGATTTTGAACAGGAGTAATTTGGAATACTCCATGGTGATCCTTGGATGACTGTGTACTTGCCTGGGAAAGAATCCAGAGGATTGTGATTCTTGGTAAGAGCAGCTGGAGTGATTGTGTCTCTATTTTTTCCTGTCATTGTATTCTTAGGGGCTTCTGTGTTTTAATATCGTGTTTGAATTTTTCTTTGCTTTTGACTAACATTTTTAATTGTTAATAGCTGTGAGGGTTTCCCTAGTTGCTGACTCAAATAACAAGGAAAAGCTGGCTTTGGAGACTTTGGAGAGAGATGCAGAGGAGCATCAGTAGGCCGCAGGAGACATGATGTCAGGAATGGATGGGTAAGAGGAGGAGAAACTAGGAACATTAGAAGGGCCAGCAATTGAGTGACCAAATGCCTGCTGAAGAGGCAAGAGGAGAGATGCAGCTGCAGCCAGGAAGCATGTATGACCAGTCAGAGGTGCAGGCAAAGAAGGGGTGCAACTGTAATGGAGAGGAGGAAGAATTGCCTCTACTTATGAAAAGGCAGCCTCACCTCTCCTAATTAGCTGCACTGGCTGGTGCCTACTTAGCCTGACACGTGGAGTGAAGTGTTGTTGGAGACAAAGGTTTGCTCTTTTGCCATATGTATGATCTGGGTTTGTAAATTCCTGATTCTGCCTTGTTTCTCAACCTCATTCCTTGAAACTTGGATTTCGTGCTTGGATTCTGGACTTGGACTTTGGCTTTGGATACTATGCCTGGACTTTGGAATTGTGCCTGAACCTGGATTTTGTGCATAAATTTTCAGACTTGTGCTTTTACCTTGGACTTTATATTTGCCCCTTTGACTTTGTGCCTTGACTATGCAAACTCTGACTCATTTGGACCTTGTGGAAAGTCATTGGATGGCAGTTTGTTTGTTTTTTTAAATTTGATTTATATGCCGCCCTTCTCCAGAGACTCAGGATGGCTTACAATGCGTTAAGCAATAACCTTCATACTTTTGTATATTTTATACAAAGTCAGCTTATTGCCCCCACAAACTGGGTCCTAATTTTACCTACCTTAGAAAGGATGGAAGGCAGAGTCAACCTTTCTTGTGAGTGAGACCTGTGGAATGATAATAGGGGCTTGCGGTGCTTAAATAAAGCACGAGAACTCATAGATGTGTATGTGTGTGTGCATGGATTAGGACTCAACAATTTGTCTCCAACCAAGTATGCACCAGGAGGTGGTCTTCTGCACTAACCACCATGGATATTGCTCAGTTGGTCCAATATTGCTCTCTTGCCATCGCAGCTGGCCCAGAACCAGGCTTCTGGACTGGTGCAATCACAGCATACATGCGCAGTCCCTGTACTGGATATTGTTAGATCCGGCACAGGGCAAGCAGATGACACCAGCGAGGTCCATTCAGCACTTTATTCAGCTCAGTAAATAGACTGCCGGCTGCGCTGCCAGAGCTCTCTTTTATGGAGCCCCGGCAGGCTGCTGGCCATTGACAGTTGTTTAAACTTCCCTCCGGTGGATTAGCCAATCCCCGGCGGATGTCCTTATAAGGACATAACACCCCTCCCCTCCTAGTTCATAGTCTGTCACTCATTGTCTATAAAAGTCATGTAGTTGTGCAGGTAGGCGGGGCGTCTGACCGTCCTGGTCGACTTGCGCAGTTCAGTCTGTGCTTCGCTGCCTACACGGGCAGACAGGGCTCCTGTCCTCTCTGGTTCCCCCCTTGGAACCACCTGGAGCTCGGTCGTCGAGTGTGCTGGCCCTCCCCCGGCACCTCTGGCTGGGCTCCCTGGGTCATTCTGCAGCCAAAGTTTGCCACTGACTGGTGTGGAACAACTGATGGCGGGTAAGTCCCTAGTTCTTTCTTCCGATTTGGTGACTTGAGTGGTTGGGGCATCTGGCTGTTTCTCCTGCTGTTGTTGATGTTGTTGTTGCGGTTGTTGTTGTTGGAGTTGTTGTTGTTGGCTGACCCAGCCGGGGTGTCGTGGGTCTCCCCGGTCAGGGTGGCGCAGTTCTCTCTTGCAAGACTGGCGCTGGCCTACCCTGCCAGGATGGTGCAGGCCTCCCCTGCTGGGGTGGCGTAGGCCTTTCACGCCTACGCCATGGAGGGGTGGAGGTCTACCTTGCATGTGTGGCACAGGGCTACCTCATTGGGGCGGTGTAGGTCTACCTCATTGGGGCGGCGTAGGTCTACCTCTCCAGGGTGGCACAGGTCTACCTCATCAGGGCGGCGTAGGTCTACCTCTCTGGGGTGGCGGAGGTCTACCTCGCCAGGATGGAGCAGGTGTACCCCAGCGGGGTGGTGCAGGCCTACCCTGTTGGGCTGGTTTTGTTCGACTTCCCTCCACCTTTTCCGGAGCTGGTCGATGTGACGCCTACAGACTTGTTCGTCTTCCAGCTCCACTCGGTAGGACTTTGGGCCGGTCATGCTTTCGATTTTCCCTTTCAGCCATTTTGGAGGCCCATGGAAATTGAGCGCGAAGACCGGGACTTCTGGTGAAGGTGCGTGACGGGCGGGTGGCGTTTCCTGGGACTTTGGGGTTCTATTGGGGGTGTAGCCGGTCCAACAGTGATCTCAGCCTTCTCCCCATCAAAAGTTCCACTGGGCTTTTGCGTTTGGTGGCGTCTGGCGTGATGTGCTGGGTGAGAAGGAATTTGTCAATTCTTTCTTGCCAGTCGCCTGTGCCCATCTTGGTGAGTGCCTCCTTGGTGAGTCTCACCATTCTTTCTGCTTGCCCATTTCCAGCCAGTCTGTATGGGGCTATTAGGGCATGCTGGATGCCCAGTTCTGCCAGGAACGACTCCATGGGCTTGGATGTGAGCTGGGGCCCATTGTCAGATACCAGGACGTCCGGTAGCCCGTGGGTGGTGAAGATTCTCCGGAGTGCCCTGATGGTTGCCTCCGTGGTGGTGGTGGGCATGGGGATGACCTCTAGCCACTTTGAGAAGGCATCCACCACTATCAGGAGATGTTTCCCATTGATGGGTCCCACAAAATCAATGTGGATTCTTGACCAGGGGCTGCTTGGGGTCTCCCACTCCATCAGCTGCGCTTGTGGTGGCGCTGGCCTTACTTCTTGGCATGGGTCGCATTTGGCGACCTATTCCTCAATGTCCTTGTCCAGGGTGGACCACCAGACGTAGCTCCATGCCAGCGCCTTCATCCTCACTATGCCTGGGTGTCCGCGGTGAAGTGTTGCCAAGGTTTTTTGTTGGAGGTCACGGGGAATCACGACTCTGTCACCCCAGGGGAGACAGCCCTTCATAGTGGATAGCTCTTGCTGCTTCCTGATGAATAGGCTGAACTCTTCACCCACTTTTTCTGTTGGCCAGTCCCGCAGAATCCATGATCTGACTTGCCTGAGGGTCTTCTCCTTCTGGGTGTGGGTTGCCACATCTGAGGAGGTCACCAGGCAAAGTTGGTCGCCGTCAATGTGAAAAAGGCCGAGTGTGGGGGCTGGGTCTTCCACCCGCTCCTTTGTAGGGCATCTGCTGAGGGCATCCATGTTGCAGATGGTCTTGCCGGGTCTGTGGATGACAGTGTATGAATACCCGGCTAGAAATATTGCCCAGTGTGTCATCCTGGGTGACATGTAGGAAGGTGTCAGCTTGTCACCTGCAAGGAGTCCCAGGAGCGGCTTGTGATCTGTGATGATACTGAAACTTCTGCCGTAGAGGTATTCATGGAAATGCTTGATGCCTGCAATGATGGCCAAGGCTTCCTTGTCCAGCTGGCTGTAATTGCGTTCCACGCTGGACATCGTCTTGGAGAAATAGGCGATGGGTGCTTCTGAGCTGTTGGGAAGCTGATGGCTGAGCACCACTCCAACTCCATAGGGTGAGGCATCGCAGGTCAGCAACAGTGGGAGTGTCTCGTGGTATTGCATGAGCACGCTGTCCAATGATAGCAGTCCTTTGATGGCCTTGAATGCTGCTTCCTCTTCTTCCCCCCATCTCCAGGGTGCCGCCTTCCCCAGTAGGTGATGGAGGGGTTCAGCTACTGTTGCTTTCTGTTTTAAAAAGACAATGTAAAAATTCAGTAGTCCTAAGAAAGCCTGAAACTCCACTTTGTTTTTGGGGGCTGGAGCTTCGTGTATTGCTTTTACCTTCCTTTTGGTGGGGTGGATGCCTGTGCTATCAATTAAATAGCCCAGGAACTCAACCTCCTGGACTCCAATGATGCACTTATCTCTCCTGACTCTTAAACCCTTCGCCTGGAAATGCTGCAGGGCAAGCCTGAGCCACTCCATCAGTTGGGTTTTTGAGTGCCCGGAGATTAAGACATCATCAAAGTACGGCACCATCCCTGGAATGCCTTGGAGAAGGCGTTCCATCATAGATTGAAAAATGCCTAGTGCTGCGCTGACTCCAAATTGGAGGCGGTTGCATTTGAATGTGCCCCTATGGGTGACAATTGTCTGAGCCTTCACAGTTTTTTCATTCACTGGCAGTTGCTGGTAAGCCTGGGCCAGGTCCAGTTTAGCGAATATTGACCCACTCCCAAGTGAATGCAGCAGATGTTGCACCACTGGAACTTGGTATGCACTCTGCTGTAATGCCCTGTTAATGGTGCATTTATAATCAGCACAGATGCGCACAGATCCATCATGCTTCATCGGGGTCACAATGGGGGTCTCCCATGCTGCATGATCAATTGGCTCCACAATGCCCTGGGCAATTAATTTCTCTAGCTGGGCATCTACTTTAGGCCGAAGGGCAAATGGAACCCTGCGAGGCTTGAGCCGGATTGGGGTAATTGTATTATCTAAATTGAAGGAAATGGGTTTTCCCAAAAATTTACCTAAGCTGCCATCAAAGATGTCCTGGAACTCTTTGAGGAGCTTGTCAAGTTTGTCCTCCCGTATTTGGTGGATCCCTCCAATTGAGAGCCCTAAAGGCTTGAACCACTCCACTCCCAATAGGTTTGGGCAGCTGTGCTCAATGATGGTGATGGGGAGGTCTCCTTGGAAGTGGTGGTAGGTGACCTGGAGTGTGGCTCTCCCCAGGACTCCGATGGGGTTTCCTCCAAAATCAACCAGCTTCGACCTTAGCAGTTTCAGGTCCCTCATGTTAATTTGCGGCTTGATGCGCTTCAACTGATGACAGCCCATGATGGAGTAGATCGAGCCCAAATCCACTTCCATGGAACATGGTGTCCCTTCCACATGCACCATCACGTGGAACTTGGTGGCGCTGCGGTCATCTGTATCGGTGATGGTAGTCTGATGGACTGCTCTGCTCCTGGCGTGGTCATCCTCCTCTCATCTGGGTTGGTAGGAGGACTGTCTAGATGACCTCTGGTTATCCCGGCAGTTTTTGTGGTACTGTGGCTTGGATGGCTCTGGGGCTGGATCCGCCACTCTGCAGGCTTCCGCGATGTGACCCTTCTTCAGGCAACGTCTGCAGGTCGCATCTCTCCACTGGCATCTGGCCCACACGTGGTCCCCTCTGCAGTTGGCGCAGCGCTCCCCCGGTTGCCATTTTGTGGGGCTTCCCGCCTTGGGGGTCTGGAGACCTTGTGGACGGCCATTTCCTCATCCGTCTCGGATCCAGTGGTGGATTCGTCGGTTGATGATTGGGGAGCCCTTTGGATTTTGTGGACCGCCTTGGCTTTGTTCATTGCGGCTGCTGCTTTCTCTGATGTTTCAGCGGCTGTGGCTTCCTCGATGACTTCCTTGAGCGGTAGCTTTTTTCTGCTCAGGAATTTCTTCTGGAGCGCGATATCCCTCATGCCGAACACAATGCAGTATCTAATGGCATTGTCCACATTGTCAAATTTGCAGTTGGCTGTGATTTTGTGCAGGGCTGCCACAAAGTCTTTGATTGACTCCCCTTCTAGCTGGCTCCGCTGCTGGAAGTTGAACTGATTAGCAATCGGTGTGCCAGTTGGGGCATAGTGTTCTTGCAGCGCTTTTTGGAGGTCGCTCCATGGCATCTAGGGGCCACGAGGTCAATGGCCATCTCCAGGACTTCAGAGCCGCAGTGGGCCAGGAAAAGGGCTCTCTTGCAGTTGTTGTTCAGGTCTAGGTAGTTGTTGCCCCTCAGGAATTGGCAGAATCAGATCATGTACAATTTCCACTTTTCCTTTTCGGGGTTGAAAGCGGCTAGCGAGACTAGCGAGCCCTGTTGTGCTGCCATGTTTCTGGTGGTTTCAGCTCTTCGTGACTCCAGCTCAGTGACTAGCTCTGTTGGTTAAGGTTGGGTGGCATGCATGCCACAAGGTTCTTCGCTGAGGTTCTTTGTGTCCTTTGTCTCCAGTGTTAGATCCAGCGCAGGGCAAGCAGACGACACCAGCAAGGTCTATTCAGCACTTTATTCAGCTCAGTAAATAGACTGCCGGCTGCACTGCCAGAGCTCTCTTTTATGGAGTCCCGGCAGGGTGCCAGCCAATGACAGTTGTTTAAACTTCCCGCCGGTGGATTAGCCAATCCCCAGTGGATGTCCTTATAAGGACATAACAGATATGTTTGATGGCATGCTTGCACAGTTTCCAGGATTCGTTGGGCAGTGCCAACTATGAGTTGCAGCTGGAGGACTTCCAGACAAACTGAGACAAGGTGGATTTCATTATCAGCTTGTTGATGGGTCTGGCAGCCAGATGGGCTACCCCACTCCTTACACAGCCCAGCTCACTTCTAGATGATTTTGCAGGCTTCTATGTGCAACTGAAGAGCATGTTTGAGGACCCTGTAAAGGCCCAAACAGTTAATAGGTGGCTGTGGGAGCTGAAATATGATGGCTGGTTGCCAATTATATCAGTGACTTTAGCCTAGGGCCTAAAATGGAATGAGGAGGCTGTCAAATAGTTTCAGGATGGACTTTTCTCAAGATTACTGGGTGAGTTGGCCCAGATGGAATGCCCCAGTCCCCTGCAAGAGCTGAGGCACCTCCATCTCTGAATCAACGGCCAACTCCAATAATGAAAAGTTAGGAGCAGGGTCTCCAGTCCTGGAGAGAATGCAGGATGTACCACCCACTCACGAGGAGCTGATGCAAAAGGGGGTGGGGTGGACTGCACCTCACACAGGTGGAGAAGGACCAATGCTGATGGGAAGTATGCTATCTGTGTTGTGGGGGACCAAGGCATTTGGTGGCCAAGTGCCTCCCCCAAGCCAAAGCCCATGCCGGCAGGAGCCTGGCCTAGAAGGCTTGCTAGACTGGGTTTCAGGATCAGCAATCCTAATGATGAGTCAGGCTCAGTAAACCCAGGTAATGCCAGCCAGGTGTTGGTTACTTTCTCATTTCAGAAAGAGTGCACATTTGTACATACAAGAGTGGACTTAGAACAACAGGAGATCATATGGATGCACTCTTTGTGGTCAAGTGCAACATCATGTAACATGAGGTGGCTTCATTTCTGCCTGTGGAAACTATTGACAGTCAGCCACTCTGGGACCAGTAGCAGCAGCAACCACTCTAGTTCACCTGTGGATTGATAACCATGTGGAATGGCTGAAATAATACATAGCAACTGTTCCTCACATTCTGCTGGTGTTTGACTTGGAATGGCTCTAAACCAATGACCCACACATTGTCCAGTTGCCCATGATTATTCATTTCAACTGCCCCAAGTGCCACCCCTATTGGTTTCATGTATGCACAGCAGAGAATCCTTTTAACAAATCTTTGGATCTCCTTCCAGAGACCATGGACTGTGCTGATGTCTTTGGGGAAAAGAAAGTGGAGCAACTGCCACCCCATTGATCCTAGGATTGCCCCATTGACCTAGTTCCTGATGTGAAATTGCCCATGAACCAGATCTACTCATTGTCCAAGCCAGAGCTTGTGGCATGGGATTTTATCACAAAGAATTTAAAAAGGGGGACCATTCTACATTGCCTCTAGCCATTCCAGTTCTCTTCATGAAGAAGAAATCAGGGGAGTTATAGCTTTGCCCTGATTACCAGTAGCTAAACGTTAAACTGCTACCCCTTCCCCTTGATCTCAGAACTTCTGGAGTGTCTGCAGCAGGCCACAGATTTTGTATTTTACTAATTTTTAAAAGAACTTAGTTGTTCTATTTTATTTTGGAACCTATCTCTTTTTTTATCATTCCAAAGTTGGAAAATTTCCCTTTTTTCACTGCTTTCTAGGGTGGGAACTATTATTTCAGTTTCTTTTGTTGTTACTTAGTTATGGAACACTTACTCACTTTGCTTTGAGAAAAAACTGTCTATAGTTTGCTTTGAAAGTTTGGCTAGAAGAGGGATTTGGGTTATATTAAAATCAAAACAACAATAAATTAACTTTGAACACTACGTATCATATATTCTCTGCGATGTTCCCAAAAAGAGTTATAAAAAGAAAGACAGAAACCAGATGATTTTCATGTTAAAGCCTTCTTGGAAATCTTTGACAAAAATGTTTTTTAACTTACAACTTTAAAAAAAATTAGATGAAAGGTTTAATGAATTAGCAATAGTTTTAAATCAATCTAAAGAAGACATCCAGATACAGGCAACAGCACTTAAACTGGATACGCAATTGGGAGGCTCTTTAGAGGAGGCTGAAGGGGGCATTAACTCAAAAGATTTAATTACAGTAGAGATGATAGAATGGGTGAGTAATGAACTCAATCTTTTTAAGAAAGCTGATGGCATTTGTAGAATAGATTTACTATATGCAGCCACAAGACAACTGTTAAGAGATATTATGTTCTAATTTGCAGAAAAATCTACTGAGCAACAAGTGCTGGAGATATTCTCAGTGGAGATTCATGATTTTGATAAGTGACATGCAGTTGTTTCAAAAGATCCCAGTTATAACATTAAGGAAAAGTAAGGATGATAAACGGGAAGAAGTTATTTTTACTATTAAGAATCAGTCAATGGTATTCAATCCCAGAAAGTTCAGAAACAATGGCTGTAGTGGGTTAAATGAAGATTAGAAGCTGAAGGTGTACTTTCTGTAAATTAAATATAATAACAGATTGTTAAGAGAGGGCTCTGAAGCTGAGCCTTGTTCTTGGAATTACCTATTAACTTTTTTTTTACAGTAATTAGATGGCAGGTTAATTGCTAATAGATTTTTATATATGTGATATTTTTAAATTACATACTAATTTAGCAAATATAGATGTAGAAACATATAAATTGTGGACCTGTTTTATGGGGGGGATTATTATTGTTGAAATACATTCATCAGTATTCAACCATTTTAAGTATATATGTCAACTCGCAAAGCATCCCTGGCCTGCTCTCAAGTTGCCATAGGCAAGAGGGATGGGAAAACGAACTCTGCAGCTGCGGTGAGGCAGCACGTCAGTCAAAACAAAGCACATTCCAGCCATATCTCTGTCAAGGCTGTCTCCGCAGTTACCCACAGTGGCCAGAGGGAAGTGATCTCTACAATCTGCGAAATTGTTTCTTTGGAGAATGTGACTGATGACACACCTTGGGGGGAGAGGGGGAAACAGGGTCAGAGCTGGAAAGTAAATTACGTGGGGTCAGAGTTGGCTTCACTTGGAACCAATGGTGGGTTCCGCCTGGTTCCGCCCGGTTCCGCCCGGTTCCGCCAAGCCAGTAGTGGTGATGATATAACATCACGAACCGATTCTACCCCCACCGCCTCCACCCCCGGCATTATTCTTACCTTTTATTTGGCCCCACCCCCAATCTACTGCTGCCTCCTGAGTCCCAGCTGATGGCTAGAGCGAAAAAACTGTTTAAACTCTTGCTGCGGGGCTTCAAAGGGCCACCCTACAGCTGATCAGTGTTAAAAGAAACCAATGAGTAGACCGGTGCCTGCAAAAATAAATGGGTAGACCGGTGCCTGCAAAAATACATGAGTAGATCAGTGCCTGC
>JANHZT010029369.1:0-10591 GCA_032468215.1 Stegonotus admiraltiensis | reverse complement strand
TCCTTTATAATAACCGCCACCCCACCGCCCCTACCCTGAACTCTCGACTGATGAAATGCACGGAAGCCTGGTGGGCAGATTTCCACGAGGGGAACTCCCCCTTCCCGGCCCAACCAGGTCTCCGTAATACCTGCCTATGAAATAATTTAATACCTATGAAAAATTGCAGCTATCTCCAACCTAGCAGTTCGAAAGCATGTAAATGCAAGTAGATGAATAAGTACCGCTTATAAGCATGTGGGAAGGTAACAGCATTCAGTGTTTCATCGTATGCTCTGTGCTGTGGTGTGATATGCTGGCCACATGACCGCAGAAATGTCTCCAGACAGCGCTGGCTCTTAAGCTTGAGAACTGGAGGTGAGCTCCGTAAGTTGATCATAACTTATGGAGTAAAACCCACAGAGATACCTTTACCCCAGGGGTGGGTTCTACTTACCTTTACTTCCGGTTCGCAATGAGAGTGCGCACACTTCTGCACATGTGCAGATTGCCAAATATGACATCAGGGTGGGTGGGCGGAGCCTCCAGCTGATTTTACTACCAGTTCTCAAGAACCGGACAGAACCAGGAGCAACCCACCACTGCTTTACTCTTACCAATTGCAAAAAAATGTTGAACTAGGGACCACTTTATCAGAAACTCAAGAAAGGATTTAGATCAGCATTTTCTCAAGCCTTTTGTTACTTCTCTGTCTACTGACATCTGACTGGCATAGATTCTGGTACTTAAATCCTTCTTACTCTGTAATTTGTCCTTAGGAGAGTGATTTGTGGGTGTGTTTCCAAGGCAGAAAATTGTAACTTGGGAAGTTGCAGTAAGCACCATATTCTGGGAGATGTTGGGAGCTGCAACTAGATGAGGAGTCACTGGAAGTTTCTGGCCAAAAGAGAAGAAATTAGGGTTGAGAAGTTAGTGCTGTAACTACTCATACATGAATACATACAAATAGCAAGATGTTTTCAGGGCCAGTTTTGGGTGGGTTCCTCCACATCCCTGACCAAATTTGCTTCTCAGTTTCAACCAAGAGACCATATGAAAATTTCTCAGAGAAGGACAGTACAATAAAGCAGTCTCTTTTTGGCCTCAAGGAAATTGGTAAGGTTCTGCTGGTTTTTTCCCCTAAACTAATTTATGGAAACTAACTTAAAATTCCATATAATCTTGCTTTTAGATATTCTGTAGTAAATAGAAATGTAAGAGGTATGAAATTATACTGTAACATTTTTCTATTACCGTAACTAATAGATGCAAATTCTGGTTATTGAAATGTACTAGTTTTTGTGTTGTCTGAAAGAATAATGGAGTTGTCTTATGATTCTTGCAGTAGTCAAAACAGTAACTAGATACAAAACTACAGATTCTAAAGTAGTAAGTATTCCCAAGCCCAGGAGGATAATCACATAGACATGTGAATGATATCAGAATGTACTATTTTATAACTACAGTAGCTGCATGACTGCTACAAGTTAGTAATTTGAAGATGTCTTCACACATAAAACAAGGTATGGTAAATTTGTTATAATGGCTGGGTTCACATAATATGCTAATCCACAAACCATGGTTTATATCCAATAGTGATTCAATTCATGTAGTACATTAATCCAATAAAACTAACTTAATATGGCATGTGAACCCACTAAGTCAAGGAAGGGCAGATGAAAAGTTAGTTGAATTATTGGTTCAGCTAAAATTCTTTATAGGACATATTACCTACTATTTTTCCTTTCAAAATCTCATATGCAATGTTTATAAACTATAAAACAGGGAAAAAAATTAAGACTTCCCACCCATTGTGTGATAGTAGTAATACTATGTCACAAAATAAGTGATTTAAGCAGTCTTAGACAAAAGACAAATCCATTAAATGTAATAATCTGGAAATTCAGCCAGTTATTTCTATAATGAAACAGAAAAAAAATAGCAATTTTTTTGTATGATAGAAGGCCTTCCTTTGTTCCTGAAGGAAAATAATTAAAATATTTCAGATAAATGATTTTATTAAAATTTATAAATTTGAGACTATGATTATGGGGGCCTGTTTTCTTCCTTACATCTTCTGGTCAGGATTATTGTTACAGTCTTCCTCAGTCTTGGTGCCTTGCAGGTATTGAGAATGTGAGAAGTTTGTCCTGTATTATCTATGCTGAATTGCAAAAGGCAAGTTGTTTAACTGTTTAATTAAATTGTTTAAACTTAGATTAAAGTTATTGCTTAATCTAAGTTATTTAAACTTAGATTAAACAATTTTTGTTTACATCAGTCCAGATAGTGAGTGCTTACTAATGATTAAGATGTTGGACTAGAAGCTAGAAGAACCAGGCTCTGGTTCACCTTCACTGACAGAAGGTCACTGGGTGACTTTGGGCTTGTAGATTTTGTTGTTAATCTTACAGTCTCATTGTTGAAATTCTGATATCAGTGTGTCATAAACTGCAGGGAAAATGAATAGGGAAACAAGCTTTAAAAAAAACCCCATATTGTTCAGAGGCCTCTAATTAGATAGGGTGAGTGGGAATTCATGCCCCTTCAAATATTATGACACTACAACTCAGATCATTCTTGACCTTTGTCTGGGCTGTGTTAGTACTGGAATTCAACAACTTCTGAGAAATCGGTTACAATCTGTCCCCCAAACCACCAGATAAATCCAGGATTCAAAAGACTGGAATTTGGAATGACTGTAACCTTTGTTCACATCAGTGGTGGGTTGCCCCCGGTTCGCACCAGTTCTATAGAACCGGTAGTAAAACTGGCGGGAGGTTCCGCCTACTGACCCCAACGTCATCAAAACACTTCTGCGCATGCGCAGAAGAGTGCGCGTGCGCAGCCCTGCTGCAAACCAGTATAAAGGTAAGTAGAACCCACCCCTGGTTCACATCAGTGGTGAAATGCTACTGGTTCGCACCCGTTCAGGCAAACCAGTAGTACAAAAAAGCTACTGATTCGTCCGAACCGGTATTTCCAATGATCAGCTGTGCCGCACGATTTATATTTGCTAGAAAGTAGGAAATCATGCTTTCTAGCGAATCTAAATTGCGCAGCACAGCTGTTCCCCCCTTGCTGTTCTACTTACCTTGTTAGAAGACGGAATCTGCCCATCTAGCCCAGTTTCAGCTGCTTGTTTTGTTTTTTGTTTTGTTCTGTTGCATCTGAAGGCAGGACAAGAAACAGCAGATGGAAACTAACCAAGGAGAGAAGCAATCTAGAACTAAGGAGAAAATTCCTAACCGTGAGAACAATTAACCAGTGGAACAAATTGCTTTCGGAAATTGTGGGTCCCCCAACACTGGAGGCTTTTAAGAAGAGACTGAAAAGTTATCTGTCAGAAATAGTATAGGTCTCCTGCAAGAGCACGGGGTTGGACTAGATGTCCTCCAAGGTCCCTTCCAACTTTTGTACTGTTACTGTTTGTTGCTCTGTAGAGCTTTCCTTGGTTCTGCAGTCTGAAATGCTTTTCAGTGGAGATGCCTGAGAGTGATTTTGCAGTATGCAACCTGTGTGCCTTCATCCCTAAATAATGGCCTTATGGCTAACAGGCATTTAATTTCTTTTCTCAATTGCTTTTCCTTGAAAAATTTCCTTGAAATATATTTTCATGGGCCTGTTTGAACTTCTGGAGCCCAAGCAAGCATGCGTTAATTTAGGCTCCATTTTTGGGCAGCCTGGAATGGAGAAAAGAAAATGTGCATACAACCACAGTTGATTATGCGTACTAGCACGATCATATTCAAACAAACTTTGCATGCCAATTACCTTTAAAATACCAGAAACCTCCTGTAGAGAAACTTTGTTGGGTGATTAAGAATCAGAAACAGAACTCCCAAGTGACCAGTTCGCAATCTACATGGTTTCTGTTACCACTGCAGAAATTTATGAGTTTTGATTATCTATTTTTAGATAATTTGTAGGAAAGAAAGGAACTTAAAACAAATTGGTTTGTAATGCCTGCCATTTGGATTGCATACTGCCTTAAATACAAAGTCTGCATTGCCAAGGGAAACAAAAACAGTGTCACTGGAAAGAATGACTGTATTTCTAATAATCTGCTTTAAAAAAAAACTTTCTGTAACCAAGGAACCAATGAAAGCTCCGAACCATGTAACTCTGTAAAGGGCATAAGAATGGCATGTACTGTCTCAAATGTTTATACTTCACATTCCTGATTACTACCCTCTGACTGTCAAGACATAAAGGATGGTGAATGAGATCAGCAAAAAATGAGGCATCAGCCACACCGTCATAACTGTGTGCCTTGATATGGCAAGGAAGGAAATCACTTACTATTTTAAAAGGACTACTCTAGATGTGAAATATGTTATAAACATGACATAAATAACAAAAATATTAAATTAGCCTTCTTCCAAACTTGTGGCCCTCTGGTTGTATTTATCTCCTGCCAGCCTGTTTAAGAGCCATATAGATTAGGATGATGGATGTAGTGGAACACATTTGAAGGGAAGCCAAGTAGATCAAAATTGACTCAAAAGAAAGAAGGGAAGACAGGAAGCAGAAGGGGGAGGGGAGATAAGGGAGAAAGTGTGAAGCATGTCTTGATTTTCCTTTTGGAATCTGTAATTCCACTTAGTACATTTAGTCCTCGACTTACAATAGTTTGTTTAGTGACTTTTCAAAGCTACAACAGCATTGAAGAAAGTGACTTATGACTGTTTTTCACACTTAACAACCGTTGCAGCATCCCCATGGTTCCACGATAAAAATTCAGACACTTGGCAACTGGTTCATATTTATGACAGTTGCAGTGTCTGGGCATCATGTGGGTCCCCTTTTGCAACCTTCTGACAAGCAAAGTCAATGGGGAAGTCAGATTCACTTATTGTCCATGTTACTAACTTAACAACTGCAGGTCATAAAATGGGGCAAAATTCACTTAACCAATGTCTCATTTAGCAACAAAAATTTTGGGCTCAATTGGGGTAGTAAGTCAAGGATTACCTGTACACAATATTTCTCTTGTTACAACTTTGCATCCCCATAAAATGAATGCAAGATATATACCTTGAGTTTAATTAAATGTGTAATTTAATTGTAAGTGTGTAAGTGCATTCTCTTTACTAATGAGTTTTTGCTTGTAACCTTCAGACTTTTTAAAAGTAGTGAAACGAAGGTGGTTTTCTACACATATTTATCAGTAGGACTTAGTTCTCATTCTTTGTGTCTGGGTTGTGTGATCCAAAAGTAAATTATCTAACCTGAAGCAAATGGTAGTAGTTATGCAGAACTTTGGATATACTTTCTGAAAATATATATCAGCTTTCAGCAGAACTAACATGGACACAACTAAGGTTACTTCGTCTAATTTATCTGCTTAATTTCTCTCTTACAAAGAGTTCAAATTGAAGCTGTACTTAAGTTTTGGAACTAACAGTATTACCAGACAAGCTAAGGAGCAGGAACCAAACCAATACTGTGTGTCAGTATAGAATTAGAACAATGTTTTGCTATATTCAGGACTTAAATTGTAGGCCCACCTTATCAAATGTAGTACTCTCCTAATGTTTTGGATTACAACCTCTGGAATTCCCAGTGAGATAATAATGGAGAAAATTGACTTCAGAGATAGAAGGCAATAGGTCGCCTGTAGCCACTCACCATTTATATTTCCTGGGGGTGTCTTTCTTCTTTGCCCTGCAGAAATTCGATTCCTATGAAATTATGCCGGAGTTTATACTTTCTGCATATTTGTTTTAGCATTAAAAGGGAGCTTGCAATAGATGCCTGCCTACCCGGAGATGACATATTGCCTGTCTTTAATTTACTACAACTTAATTCAAGTGTGATAAATCCATAATGAGCTCGTGATGGATGGATACGGGTTGCTGCATTCTCAGAATGGTGCTGTGAATGAGCATGAAAGGTGACTCAGAATTTTATGAAAATAGTGGGTGATGATGTGCAAGTACTTATTCATCTCTGCACCCCGTCATAACTTGTGAGATCCAGTATGGTTCTTTTAAGCTGCCTGGGCAGAAAAATAGAGAGAAAGAGGAAATAACATGTATCATTATTCGTTAGGACTAAATTAAAATGTTACAAAACAATAGGAGCAGTTATCCATATACAATCACTCCCCCGACCCTCCCATGCATACTCAGATCTATACTTGTCCCAACAAATTTTCAAGTGCATAAATGGAATGTCATTTTTTTAAAAATTACTTTGATTTATTTCCTGATGCAGGTTGTATTCTGCCAAGCAGAAGTGAGATCAAGGTATTTCTACTGCAGATCCAGCAAAGAGACTAGGTCCAAGATCCAGTGTTTGAGCATTTGAATCCCATATACTGCTTTTTTGGAGAGTTTTTCCCCCCTTTTTTTGTTCAGATCTGAACAACAGTGAAAATGTTCATCTGTGAAAAAACTTAATTCAGAACCTGAGATGTATGGCCAGATATAACTAGAAGTGTCCATGGAATTGGAAAGTTTTGACAAAATGACCCCTCCCCCACCCAAAAAACCCCATCATAACATAAGGAGCCTGAGTGGTGTAGGAGACTAATGCCTCCTACTAAGGGCAGTACTTAACATCCAGCTGCCTGCAATTCCTGTGAGTTCAATTCTCACCAGGCTCAAGGTTGACTCAGCCTTCTATCCTTTCTAAGGTGGGTAAAATGAGGACCCGGTTTGTGGGGGCAATAAGCTGACTTTGTATAAAAGTATACAAAAAAGTATGAAGGCTATTGCTTAATGCTTCTCCGGAGACTCAGGGCGGCATATAAATTAAAATATAAATTAAGATTAAATTAAATTAAATTAAAAATTAAAAAATTAAAATAAAATAAAATAAAATAAAATAAATAAATAATGCAAGTTATTGTGGATACAGACATGCAGCATTATGACCCAGGGACAAACAGAGTGAAACTTGCATGGTTTCCTCGTTTGCCGTCCCTAAGGAAGCTGGTAGATTTAACTTAAAAACGAAAGGAATAAGTTTGCTAAAACTGGGCAGCTTTGTTTGTGTAGGTTGAAGAGACTGGCTAGTTTTTTGGTCTCTTATAAAAGGGGCCCATTCCTGCTATTTGAAGTTTGTGTGTTCCCCTGTTCATTCATTCATGGGTTCATTCATTCATGTGTTCATTCATTCATTCATGCAATCCGGATGGATTAGTATGCTCCCAATGAAGTTGAGGAAATAAGAATGGATTTAGCCTGCATGAATCTAGGCAGCATAATAAGAGACCTCTCTTGAGAGGTGCCCCATTGACTGGAAACTTGGACTTTCCATAGGGAAACCCGGTGATTCATTCAAACACTGTAGTCTTTGAGAACTGCTTAATAATTGTGAGAATAAAGTTTTGCTAAGTGCAATCTAGTCTCAACAAAAAAGTAAAAAGGTCAGGAAGAAACAAGAGATACTATGCTTAATCCATTAGTTCAAAATAATTGGATATGCAGAAAAATTCTGACATTGTTATTCATAATAGCAGAAATTTCATCTGTACTTTTGTTATTTGCTGTGCTTTATAGAACTAAATGACTGTAGTTGACTGCCCAGAAAATGTCACATCATTCTGCTTTTGACTAGACTTTGCTGAAGTAGTTTTTCAGTACCTTCCAGAGGGAAAGTCATATATGGCTGTCCTTCTCCCCCATTGAATTACATCTTTTCAGAAGCTTTTCAGATGAGGGGATAGAAAGGGAACTCATTAAATTTGCAGATGTCACCAAGCTGGCAGGAATAGCCAACACTCCAGAAGATAGGCTCAAGATAGAGAAGAATTTTGACAGACTTGAACACTGGGCCCTATCTAACAAAATGAAGTTCAGTAATGAGAAAAATAAGGTTCTATGTTTAGGCAAGAAAAATCAAATGCACAGGTATAGAGTACAGGGTACCTAGCTCAATAGCAGCAAGTGTGAGAGGAAATTTAGCGTCCTAGTGGACAATTACTTAAATACGAGTCAACAATGTGCTGCAGCTGCCAAAAAAGCTAATATAACACAGGGATAGAATCAGGTTTACAAGAAGTGTTAGTACTACTTTATAATGCCTTGGTAAGGCCACATTTGTAATATTGCATCCGCTTTTGGTGGCCACATTATAAAAAAGATGTTGAGTCTCTAGAAAGAGTGCAGAGAAGAGCAACTAGAGATGATTAGGACTGGAGACTAAAACATATTTATTTATTTATTTATTTATTTATTATTATTTATTATTTAAATTTATATACCGCCCTTCTCCCAAAGGACTCAGGGTGGTGTACAGCCAGAAATAAAAACATAAAATATAAAATTTAAAACAATTAAAAAATATATTAAACAAAATTTGGCTATATTGATTAATCCCCCCCTTTTTTTATTTTTAAAAGCAAATTAAAACAATTAAAAGAGCTACGCCAGCCCGGCTTGTTGGAATAAAAAAGTTTTGAGGGCACGGTGGAAAGTGCGTAGATTTGGGATCCTTCGTAACTCCGGGGGCAGCTCATACCAAAGGGCAGGTGCCCCCACAGAGAAGGTTCTCTCCCTGGGGGCCGCCAGTTGACATTGTTTGACCGACGGCACCCTGAGGAGCCCCTCTCTGTGGGAGCATACTGGCCGGTGAGAGGTTACCAGTGGCAGAAGGCGGTCTCGTAGATAGCCAGGTCCTAGGCCATGGAGCGCTTTGAAGGTGGTAACCAATACCTTGAAGTGCACCTGGAAGACCACATGAAGAACCATATGAAGAATGGTTGCAGGAATTGGGTATGTCTAGTTTAATGAAAAGAAGGATTAGTTGTGAGTTGATAGCAGGCTTCCAATATCTGCCACAAAGAAGTGGGGGCAATCTTTCAAAGCACCTGAAAGCAGAGCAAGATGCAATGGCTGGAAACTAATCAAGGAGAGAACCAACCTAGAAATAAGGAGAAATTTCCTGACAGAACAATTAATCAGTGGAACAGCTTGCCTTCAGAAGTTTTGAGTGCGCCACCAGTGGAGGTTTTAAAGAAGAGATTGGACAACCATTTTGTCTGAAATTATATAGAATCTCCTGTTTTGAGCAGGACTGGATAGACTAGAAGTTCTCCAATGTCCCTTCCAACTCTGTTTTTCTATTATTCTATTATTAAGTGTAGTGGGGATGAGAACTGGAATCTGTCTGATGTTTTTGATGCTAATAAGAACTTTTTATGGCATTACTATCACTGGATAAAATGTTTACATATTAAAATTCATGATCAATTTATCCTTCAGTTTCTATCCCAGTGAAGCTCCATTCAAGCTTTGTCATGACAGTTGCACTGTTCAATACAAGATGACATCTGGTATCCTTTTTAAGCTAATGGCTGGTTACACAATATATTCTATCACCACACAAGCAACCTCAGCTTTCGCAAATATGAATTCCTAAACCACAAACAATTTCCTCATCCACAGACCTATTCTTTATTTAAATCATTTACTGCCCCCCTTTATTCTGAAAAAACCCCATCAAGGTTGGTTACAATCCAAATGAAAATATTTGTCAAATAAAATCTTCACAAATTAAATCACTTAAAATGTATGAGACAATAACTGGAAAACAATGGATGACAAAATATGGTAATACTACTTGCCAAAAAGCATAAACTGCATAAAGTTATAATTGTATCTGTCAACTCTGCATCTCTTAGGCTTGCCTCTAAATATTTGCACCATATGTCTATGGATTCTGGTGGAGCAATATTTAAATCGTAACTTGGTTTGGCTGGCTCCCAGAATCTGTTTGTCTCTTTTAGTGTACTATTTTGTCTATGTATTTTTGTCTATGAACAAAAGCACTACAGTACACAATATATTGTGCCCTTAAAAGAAAGCCCCTTTCACTTTCAGAGGTAACAAAATTCAGGAAATTGGAACTAAACACATATTTGGGACAAATTCTGTGAGTCTATGCAACTTGTAAAGCCTTGACTAGACTAGGCTGGAAAAGAAAAAGGGGAGGGTTCCCTTTTTATATAAAATTATGTCATTGCAGAGTTGCTCTCAATTCTCTGGAAAAACCTCATGGAGTCTGGGAAATATGATCAGAGTCTGGCTCTTCTCCCTGTTTCCTGTAAACATATTGCCTGTGAGTGTCTTTCTGATCGTTCAGGGCATATCTTGAAAAAGCTTTATGCCCCTTACACCATTGCAAGAAGAACAATTCAAGCCAGAGAGCTATAAAGATATCATAATACCTTCCTCTGCATTCCTTGTGATGTGCTTTATACATAAGCAATACCCTGTTGGATCAGACCCATCTGGCCCAGCTAGTCCAACAGTCAGTTCCTACTGTGTACAACTCACTGTATAAGGAAGATCCCTAGTCTCCCAGCAGATAACAGAATAACAGAGTTGGAAGGGACCTTGGAGGTCTTCTACTCTAACTCCCTGCTCCCTATCTATACCTGTGATGGCGAACCTATGGCACGGGTGCCACAGGTGGCATGTGGAGCCATATTGGTGGGCACGCAAGCTCAGCTCCGGCACACATGTGTGCGCCAGCCAGTTGATTTTCAGGCCTTCTGGGTCCACCAGAAGTCAGGAAACATGCTGTTTCCGGCCTCCGGAGGGCCTCTGAGGGGGTGGGGAAGGCCGTTTTTGCCCTCCCCAGGCTCCTAGAAAGGCTCTGG
>JANHZT010029033.1:0-10609 GCA_032468215.1 Stegonotus admiraltiensis | reverse complement strand
TCCGGTGGCGCTGGATGGGAAATGGGGCCTCCACTGGAGGTTAAAGCAGCCATCTGAGTGTGGCCCACCGGTGAACGGAATCTATCCCGTGGGGTCTTCCCACCCTTCATTGGTGTCCGTGGCCCAGGCGGTTGGATCGGCGGCAGAGGGCACGCTAATGCTCGGTGACCTGGTTGGTTACATCTGAAACAACGGAAAGAACCCCCTCTCCCCGGCAAAGTGCCAGTGGACCGGGACAGGGGTGGGCCGCTGGAGCCGAACCCTCGGCTCACCACCGGCCTGTCTGGAACACGTTGTTGAGGGGTATCTACTCCCCGTGGCCGGAATTCCTGTAGCCCCACGTCCAGGTCTATGGCTGCTTTAAACCACTCGGCCAAGCGGGGAGGTAGGCCCCGATAAACACATGCCTGACGTTTGTCCTTATCCAACCCCATACGGAAATGGTGTATCAACATCTTCTCTGGCCAGATTCGGAGTCGTCCGGCAAGTGCCCGGAATTCCTTTACGGACTTCTTGGCCGGCCGGCCTTTCTGCTTTAAAGCAACTAACTCCCCTTCCACTAATTGGGTTCTGGTATCATCCTCGAATCGCGCTCTTAGAGCCTCAATTGTGGTTTATTAGCACTCCTGACTGGCTGCAGTCAAGACCGAGTTGTTGGAAGTTACACAAAGTCGGCGCTGGGAGCGTCTGCACATGCACAGGCTCGTCTGAAGTTTGCCAATGAACATCTGAATGATTCAGAGGAGAACTGGGTGAGTGTTGTGGTCAGATGAGACCAAAATTGAGCTCTTTGGCAACTACTCTATTCACCATGTTTGGAGGAGGAGAAATACTGTCCATGACCCAAGAACACCATCCCCACTGTCAAACATGGAGGTGGAAACATTATGCTTTGGGGGTGTTTTTCTGCTAAGGGGACAGGACAACTTCGCTGCATCAAAGGGACAATGGACGGGCCATGTATTGTCATATCTTGGGTGAGAACCTCCTTCCCTCAGCCAGGGCATTGAAAATGGATCATGGATGAATATTTCAGCATGACAATGACCCAAAACACATGGCCAAGGTAACAAAGGAGTGGCTCAAGAAGAAGCACATTAAGGTCGTGGAGTGGCCTAGCCAGTCTCCAGGCCTTAATCCCGTAGAAAATCTGTGGAGGGAGCTCAAGGTTCAAGCTGCCAAACGTCAGCTTTGAAACCTTAATGACTTGAAGAGGATCTGCAAAGAGTGGGACAAAGTCCTTCCTGAGATGTGTGCAAACCTGATGGCCAACTACAAGAAATGCCTGACCACTAAATGCCCTGCATACAGCATCGCCCAGGTCCACAGGAATCATTTTTACCCTGCCGCTGCTTGAGCAGGGAGGATGACACTGAGGAGAAAAACTGTGAGGTTTTGTACCAGGCAGCTGGTCCTGCAGTGGCGGCTTGAATGGCCCAACTAAAGTTGTGCTCGCCAATGAATGTTGGCATAGGAGCCTCGGCTACAGCGCTGTTTCAACCAGCTAGCCCAAGCCCAAGATGGGCTGGCTGCTCTGTCCCTACCGGCGGCTGGGTGATGCTGCGTGCAGGGCATTGAGTGGCTGTTGGCTGCACACTTCTTTGTTTGTGGCCAGCCCGGCGAAGAAGCGCACAGCCTCGGCTCTGTGCTCAGGGAAGCGAGTGGGAGTGGCATGACAGTGGCTTCCCTGCTCAGCCCCGACAAGCGATGCATCCATGGTGTCTGCACCAATATCCTAAGAAAAGCAGAGAAGATTGCCGCTTGCAAGCAGACAAGCAGAGGTAGCAAGTGTACACCATGCCATGGGAAAAATGAGAGGCCCTGTTGTTCCACAGAGTCTGCCGCTCTGAGGCACATGGGCCTAGGTGGAAGGTGGTCTTTTCTGCAGCATCCCCTTCCCCTCTTTGGATTGCCCTGCAAGGGGGGAGCTCTGCCTTTGCAGAAACAGGGTAGGCAGTTTGTACAGAGTATTGGCGTGGGGGAGGCTATGCACAGCCCTCTAGGATGGAGAGCGGGGCAAGAGAAGGCTCTGAGGTTCGCTTGGGCAGTCAAACCAGAGGGAAACTCAAAGCGTTGGGGGCTTCAGAAGGGCAGAATGTATTTCAGAATGTGCAGCTCCTGGCTCTAACAGTGAGTGACGTGAGTGATGTCAAGTCCCCCCCCCCCATGGTCAAATGACCAAGCTACGCCTACAGAACCGGTAGGGAAAAATTTTGGATTTCACCACTGGCCTGACCTGTGTCATTGCTAACAAGGGTTTTGCGACCAAGTACTAAGTCATGTTTTGAGAAGGGGTCAAATACTTATTTCACTCATTAAAATGCAAATCAATTTATAACTTTTTTGAAATGTGTTTTTCTGGAATTTTTTTTTTGGTTATTCTGTCTCCCACTATTAAAATAAACCAACCATTAAAATTAAAGACTGATCATTTCTTTGTCAGTGGGCTAAAATCAGCAGAGGATCAAATATTTTTTCCCTCACTGTACTGTATATAGTTCAGATAGGCAACATATTCATAAAGTGGAATGGCTCTTACATTTACAAAATTCAATACACTGATACACACACACAAGTTTAATTGCTAAAATGCTGAGACAGAGCTGGAATTGGCTAATTTCCAAATTTATCTTGCATTTATGTTTCATATATGTATTTCAGACATATGAATTTAGATGTATAAAATAATCCAAAATAGAAATGGTTTCCAGAGTGTGTGGCATATACATATCATATTTATACACTGTATGTCCTTCAATGAACTGGGAACAATTCATAAATGTAAAATAAGTTGCTCAGTCATTCAACTGCAAAATTAATCCTAAATTCCATTTTTAACAAATACATTCCAAAGCATTCCACATTGTAAAAATATTCCAAAAAGGGGGGGAAGGCCCTCCAAGAAAACATGCCAGTATACAGCCTCTGAAGTACTATGCTATAGAGAAAAACATAAGTCTTTCAACAGGATAAAAGTTAGTATATAATAGTATCGGGGAATGCATTGGATTTGATACCAAAAGATACGTCTAAGTAAACAGCAGTGGGAACGCATTAAAGCAGTGGGTAACTCATTAAAGCAGCCTTAATTTCTTTCAAAATTGTATATTATACTATAGCATTGCTCAAGAAGTAGGAGTCTTTACCAGTGTTGGTATTTTGTCTTGGTGATTTTTTTCTGGGATTTCTGCTCCCAGTATACTTCTTCTTACATTCTTCCATCTGTGCACATTCTTACGGCAAACATCTTCCAATTTTCTGTAATTCTAGGAAGGATGTTTTCTAATCTAGCCCGAGAGCAATTTTAAAAAAATGTTTTTTCTCATGAGGAATTAATGTCTTTTGGTGTAAGAACGAAGTCTTGTTATTGTTTCATCACAGTTTTCTGACAGTTTTTGTTCTTGCTCACTCATCACATGATAGTACTCTTCATGACATTCTTTTTTATTCAGGTTGACATCATCAGCCCAGTTATTTTATAGTCTTATTCTATACAATTTTTGTGTCAGGGTGCTCGTTATTTTCTCAGCCTTGTTTCAGCCATTGAATATTTTCCACTCATATTCTAAAACGTTTAAATACAAACTCGGCCTTTGTTATGTCTATTCCTACAGTAAAAGAAAAGGCTCCCTTGAGTTAGGATTAACTAGTGGTGATTACATGATCATTGCTATGTAATTCCTTGACAATAGTAATTAGTTTGCAACTGCCATTTTTATGGGACTTCTTTCAACCTCCCAGTCTAGCCTATACCCTAGGATTTTGTGGAAGGCTCCCATGTAAGTACTAACCAGGGTTGACTTCCTTAGCTTTTTTTGAGATTGGTTAACTAATGCTGTTCAATTACCAGGACAGTAAGGTGAATTGTCTTGGAATACAAATGCATATATTTGAATACACTTGATGGGAGGTCATTTCTCAGCTGAATTTTCATCAGCTAAGATGAGAAGAAGATGAAAACCATGCCTATTACCATCAAATCTTTGAGAGAGAGATAGAATGGGAAATATTGGATGGGTAAGTTAAATGTTTTTAGGAGGTGCAAGTAATTTACATGCAGTACAGAATTTTGACAATTCTATCTGCAATACAATACAAGCTGCAACCAAGGCTTATTTCTTACATTTCACCAACCAGAAGCTACAGGCAATCTACATAGGATATTCATTTTTTTCAAACAGATATAAGTATCACATAAGTTGGAAATGGAAAGAGTAAGTTGATATGTAAGATTGATAGATTAATTGATCGATTGTTGATATGCTACCCATTTCACTATCCAAAGTGAGTCTGGCAGCTTACAATATAGTAAAAACAGAAATATAAAAATATTACAACATTAAAATCATTAACATATTTAGGATAGCATTTATTAATTCCATTTAAGCAACATTCTATCTCTACAATTTATATTGTTTTGTTTCCTAGTATGATTTGATTGCTTATTTAGTAACCTATGACTATCAATAAGTATTGTATATGATTCTTGATGAATGTATTTTTTTTTCTTTTTATGTACACTGAGAGCCTATGCACCAAAGACAAATTCCTTGTGTGTCCAATCACACTTGGCCAATAAAGAATTCTGTTCTAATAAAGAATTCTACTGCAGTTCTATATTAACAATAATTCAGTAACAGTTAAAAACCTATTTCCTCAGAATGTTATGTTTTACTGTCACCTACCCTGTTTCCCCCAAAATAAGACATCCCCTGATAATATGCCCAATCAGGCTTTTGAGTGCATGGCAATAAGGCCAAGCGCTTATTTCAGGGTTCAAAAAATTTAACACAGGGTCTTATTTTCGGGGAAGCACAGTATATGCTCCTTAATATGACTTTATATTCATCCTGCCATGGTTGATACATTCTGACACAACCAGCTTTATTCCTTGAATCCAGATGCTAGAAAAACATCTCTACCCTATGCCAAATACAGAGTTTGCTTTCACAAAATAATTTGATAATAACTTGCAAAATAATTTTAGCTGCCACTCTTCTCTGAATTAGTGCTCCTTTTTCGGTTAAGTGCAGCTAATAACAACTCCTGAACTCTACAACTATTAGTGATCATTATCACCTCTTCCATAAACACATACTATACAAATTGTGTAGTCTTAGAGGGCCGGTCATTCCCAAGTTCACTATACACTGTATGCACCATTATTAGGCAAGTTGTATTTGGGAAAATTAATTTTATTATTGAACAACTACAGCTTCTACTTCAGTTTCTTGATCTGTTGACGATCAACTTTTTGTACAGCAGCAACCACAGCCTCCCAGACACTGTTCAGAGAGGTGTACTGTTTTCCTTCACCATAAATCTCCCATTTAAGAAGGGTCCACAAGTTCTCAATAGGGTTTAAATCAGGTGAGGAAGAGGGCCATGTCATTATTCTTTCATCTTTAAGGCCTTTACTGAGTAGCTATGCAGTGGAGTACTTCGATGCATGCAATGAAGCATTGTCCTGCATAAAAATCATGGTCTTCTTGAAAGATGCAGACTTTTCCCTGTACCACTGCTTGAAGAAAGTGTCTTCTAAAAACTGGCAATAGGTTTGGGAGTCGATTTTGAGTCCATCTTCAACCCGAAAAGGTCCAACTAGCTCATCTTTAATAATACCAGCCCATACCAGTACCCCATCTCCACCTTACTAGTGTCTGAGTCAAAGTGAAGCTCTGTGCCTGTTACTGATCCAGCCACAAGCCCATCCATTTGGTCCATCAAGAGTCATTCTCATCTCATCAGTCCATAAAACCTTTGAAAAATTTGTATTCAGATATTTCTCAGCTTAGTCTTGCCGTTTCAACTTATGTGTCTTGTTCAGTGGTAGTCGTGTTTCAGCCTTCCTTACCTTGGCAATGTCTCTGAACACTGAACACCTTGTACTTCAGGGCACTTCAGGTAGGTTGCAGTTCTGGAATATGACAGCACTGCAGGATAATGGGTTCCTGGTAGCTTCACATTTGATTCTTCTCAAACCTTTGGCAGTTAATGTGTCTTTTTTTCTCAACATGTTTCTTGTGACCCTGTTGAGTATTTGCAACAAAATGTTTGATGGTTCTGTGATCACGCCCCAGTATCTTAGCAATTTCAAGAGTGCTTCATCCTCTAAAAGACTGTTCAATTTTTGACTTTTCAAACACAGTTAAATATCTTTTTTTGCCCCATTTTGCCTGAGGAAAAGCAGCTGCCTAATAATTATGCACACCTTGATATAAGATGTTGATCTCCTTAGGCTCACACTCTCCCTCATTACACAAATACCCATCACCTGATATGCTTATATCCTCTAAGCATTCAAGTTTATACAGCTTGGAGGTGGAATATATGTATAAAAATGATGATATGGTCAAAATATTCAGTTGCCTAATAATTGTGCACATGATGTAAATTCATTTCTAATTTTGCTATACCGATCACACTGTTGATTTGTCTTGCTATGTACAGTGTTACCTTTAAACAGGATTTTGATACCCACAAAATTTTCAAGTCAAACCAGCCTTCACCTCCATCATTTAGATCACATCTACTTTACTGTACAAACTCTGCCTTGGGAGTTATGCTTCTACACTATATCTATCGCAGAATTTAAGGACAACCTGCTTCCACATGTACTGTTTCCTAGGCAATTCTTTCTAGCTGAAAGGATTGTTGTCTTTTTAACTTTTGGTATCTTTGAATCACTAGGTTACAAAAGGGGCGTTGGTATTACCTGATACGCCATTTCTCGTGGTGATCGACGGGAGTGTCCAGGATGTAAATGCGCGTGGTAGGCCGCCTGGCCACCTGGATCATCCGTATGACCCCATTGGAGAACTTCTTCCATCTCAGAAGTCTCCGCTCAACCACCAAACAGTCACTGGAGCCACTGAGGCTACGGATGGATGATGGGACCTTGGCTGAGGGAGACCCTCTCTGTGGGAATTCTCCAGGGCATGGTGACTGACAGGCAGACCAGGTCGGCAAACCATGGTCATCTGGGCCAGAGGGGAGCTACCAACCGGACCTCCGCCCTCTCCGACAGCACCCTCCTGATTACTGCTGGGATCAGGGGAAGGGGAAGGAAGGCATACAAGAGACTCCTGGGCCAAGGGCACCTCAGCGCATCTACCCCTTCCGTCCAAGTGGCGTCTACATCCCAGTCTGTTTGCAGAATTATCAGATCGGTTTGGCCATCCAATTCTAGATCTCTTCACCTCTCTGACGAACACTCACCTTCCCAGATATTATGCAAGGTTCCCAGCCAATTGATGTGGGCTTTTGTTGCGATATTGTCCGTTAGGAGGAGGACATGATGACCGCAATCTCCTGCTGTAATGCCCTGAGGGCTAAGTGGGCCACCCGGAGCTCCAGCCAATTTATGTTGTGGCAGAGCTCCTGCTGTGTCCAGTGCCCCTGGATGTGTTCGCAAGGTACTCGGCCGCAGCAATGATCTTGTAGATATCCTGGTGAGCTCTAAGATCATCCAGCGGTATCTGGGCTTGAAGCTGCCTGAGCCAGCACACCGACACCCTGGTGAAAAAGGATGCTATGGTGGAGGGCCGGATCCCCAGAAGTCTGCCTGATGGGCCCTGCAGAGGGCCATCTCCTCCTTCCTCTCCTCAGCCTTCAAGGCATCCTCTGCATCTGGTGGGAGGACAGAGGAGCAGATCAAGGCTGTTACCGGGGTATCCACCCTTGGGACCTGGACCAGCTGAAGGAGTTCAGAGCCCACACCATAAAGCATGTTCTCCAGGCCGCTGAGTCAAGAAGCTATGGCAGGAGAGCTCCACTGCCTACGTATCACATCCAGAAATATCCTGGGGATCAGGATGGTATCTGCCTCATTGGCCTGTTTTGTAAACAGAAAATCTTCCTGTTCCCCTAAGTCTGGGGTTGGCTCTTGTGTACCAGAGTCCTTCCCCAGTTGGGCAGTGTTCCGCACCTTGGCCAGAAGAGGCTTGAAATGCGCAGGGTTAAACAGGCCCTTAAAGGCTGCTCTACAGAGGATGTCTTGCTCATAGTCAGAAAATTCCCGTTCTCCTGGAAGCCCACCTTCTGAATGGGAAGATCGGCTTTGGGTAGAGTGCTCTCGAAAATCAGTTCCCTGAGTTCTCTCCTCCTCCGCTGTTGGCCCCCAACAGTCCACATACATAGCAGGTGCTGGCGCTGGCAATTGCTAATGCTATTGAAATCCCACAGCAATTCCCTCTTTGATTGCCAGTGATATGCAATGCCTCATAAAAGGAGGCATATCCTGCTCCTGCAATCCCCCTGGGCAGAGCCCCTCTGCAGTTGGGGTAAAGGTTGCCTCTGGGACCTGTTTGTGCCCCCCCCGGAAATCCCCTCTAACTGTCAACACCAGAGACCTGAGCCAGCAAATGAGCTGAAGGACCAGCCTTTCATGCCATACCAGAAGGACTGCCCTGTTCTGGCTGGACACAAAGGAGACATCTGGGGACCAAGAAGTTTCAGGTACTCCCTGGAGCTCTGTCTGTTGCACGAAGTGCAAGGCTGTCTCAGGGGAGGGTTGGTGCCCCACAGGGTGTTCTGCCATACATGAGCAGAGTGGCCTCGCCTGGTGGACCCCTCTGTTGCCCTTTCAAACTCTTTATCCAAGGCCTTCTGCCTCTGCTGTGTCACACTTTCCTCTGCTCTGGAGGGTTTCTTGTGGGCTCTAGCCTTGGCCTTAATCTTTGCTGCCGCTCCCAGGCTAACAGACCTTGGTTTGACTGGGGTCCTGGCAGTCCTATCAGAGGCCTGGGGAGACCAAGCTTCCCTATGTTGTAGGCCAGAGCCTGCTCCACTGTCCTCCATCTTGACCTTGCAGGCCTGGAAACTGGGCAGACATGCTCAAAAGCACTGCTGCCGACTCAGTATCGTTTCTAGCTCCAAGGAGAAGAGGCCCACTGCAGCCGGGAATGACCCTCGGGTCTTGATCCTAAAGGCTGTAATGCTAAGTAGGATCAGTAAACAACTGGAAATTTTCCAGGCTTGTGAACGTACGCTGGCCTCGCCACTAAAGTCCAGCCAGTCTTACGTGATTTGCTGCTGCCACAGCGACTGAAGAGGTCAAGAGTGTGGCCATATATGTGACCAGTGACTCTCTCTCCAAACACATCTCTGTTGAAAGGCCAGAAGCTGTGTAGCCAGGATCCCCTGAGCCGCAATTCAGGCAAAAGCAGGCTTATGCAGTTGCACCACTGCCACAGCTCCCTGGCAAAGGGAGTATGACAGCCCAAGTGGTCAGGGACTCCAGGCCTCCCTGCACCCTGTCAAAGCAATTCAGGGCCTGCACCCATGTTACTGGCCAAATCCATGAAGTTGTAGGAGGTGATGGTCAAGTGATCCAAAATGGCTGACAGTTCCAAAATGGCCAACCGCTAGAGGCTGCTATCTGACCAAGCAGAGAGCCAAGGGGTCACCCAGAACACCGTTCTCACGCCGTGGGTCTAACAAGCAGGTGAGGCTCCCATCCACCACTGCGGAGAGCCCCGCTCTACAGCTGATTGGCGCTACACACCTAGATGTCTAGCAGGCCGGAGAGGTCACCCTGAAGCCTGCTGTCCTTCTGGCAGCTCCAGGCTCTGTTCCGCAACCGTGAAGAGCCGCTGCTTGCCAGCTGATGGGCGCAGCACACCAAAACTCAAAGTCTGCCTGGCCGCTCACTTTTTCCAATCAAGTTGAAGACTGCTGTGCAGCCTTTGATGTGGGTAGCCGCCCCAGGCTTCAATCTGCAGCCGCAGAGAGCCTCTATCAGCTGGGAGAGTCTAGGTTGCCTAGTCTAATATTTCTGGTAAAATTTACAGGGATTCTGTCTAATCTAATTCCAATTCACCTCAGAAACTCTCTGGAGCTAAAAATATAGGGTCTAAAAGCGGAGACTGAGTTGAAAAACTGCGGAACGTTACCAGGGAGGCATGTCCTCAGAAATTCAACTTAGTCCATAGAGCTATGAGGCTAGAGCAACCCATTCTGGACTCTCCCATCGATACTATGGAGTTAGTTATGTTAAAGTTATGTTAAAAAAAAACCAGTCTTACCCAATACTTAATTCTATGCCTGGAAAATTTTGACCTCCCTTCCCAAACATTGAATCAACCTGTCAGATTCTTTAGGCTGGAAGATTCTTTCCTTAAATGATTGAATCCATTCTCAAAACAGCAGGACTCATATGTGTGGACTATATAAATTTTTAAAGGTCCTTTCATCTATTACATTCTTTTCCTGGATATTAAAAGTTGCATCACAACCTCTTATATATCTTTCTTTCTCCAAGAGAATAATTCTGAAGAAAGGATATTTTGAAGAATGTAAAGGTACACATCTCCTTTTTGTATATTTGGAGGCCCCATATTACGGCATATATCACAACCTATATTTCTTCCGGGGCATGATGGCTCTGCAGTTAAAAGACACTGAGCTTCTCAGCTGGAAAGCTGACAGCCTGGGTTCAAGACCCAAGCACCACACAATGGAGTGGGCTCCTGCCAATCTAGAAGTTCAAAAGCATGCAAATGTGAGTAGATAAGGAGGTACCACTTCAGTATGAGACCGCCTTCTGCCACCAATAGCCTCCCACCGTCCGGTACGCTCCCATAGAGAGGGCCTTCTCAGGGTGCCGTCG
>JANHZT010028971.1:0-10614 GCA_032468215.1 Stegonotus admiraltiensis | reverse complement strand
TGACAACTATAATGAATATGTCCACCTGCCCACCCGAAGCACCACCGCAGCGAACAAAACCACCCCATTGCTATGGATGTTGTTGGGGCTGAGCAGGGAAGCCGCTGCTTGAGTGGAGTGGGGGGGGGGCAAGTAAACTGCTAGCTCTTTCCCCGCAGCCTTGCCATGGTTGCCTACATTCCACATGGGCTTCCGCTTGCCTGCCTTTGCAAACTGGACACCAGGACACAAGGAAGGCAGCATGGAAGGCAGGCAAGCATTGCATGACTGCGGGCCGTGGACCAGTTCGGGGGCGTGGCCAGCCAGCCATTGCTCCTGGTTCGGTGAACTAGCCTCAATCTCTGCTACCTATTTGCCTGAGCCAGTCCAAACCTGGAGCATTTCACCCCTGGTCAAAGTCACTTTTTTCACTGCCACTGTAACTTTGAATGGTCAGTATATGAGCTGTTGTAAGTTGAGGACTACCTGTACTGATTTGTTGCAATCAGCCAAATATTTAGATGGGATTTAGCATTTTTATTCACCTGAGTCCTTCCGAAGGATCTGTGGATGTGGATATTTTATGATGTTAGAGGTATCATTACAGGATGTAAGCTGTCCCAACTAAAACTGCCTTTTGAAATTGATTGATGGTGATTTTGTCAATACCGATGGTGTTGAAGTGGTGCTCCAGTTGTTTTGGTATTGCCTGTTACTATTGGTATTATCTTTGCTTTCTTTTGCACCAGTCATTCTATATATATTACAGGTCTTTGTATTTTGTTATCTTCTTTGGTTCCTTCTGTTTCATTCTGCTGTCTCCAGGTGCTCCAGGTGTCCACTATCTAGACTTTTTTGTCTTTCTAATTGACAATTTTAAGGCTGGTGTATTATGTGGAACGTGCCTATCTGGTTAAATTCTAAACACCCAGAGCACTTTTGCTTTTTGTTTTCAATTACTTACATGTGTGCATGAAGACCAGCTGGCCAATGCGCATGTGCACACCAGAAACTGGAAGATCATCTTCCTGGTGCACACATGCACATGAGACAGCTGCTATTCCAGTTTCCAGCATTCCCACATGCATGAAGATCAGCTGGCTGGCGTGCCAGAACCTGGAAGAGCAATGTGTTGTGGGGCCCCTGGTGGCCAAAGGAGCTGGCAGCAGAGTCAGACAGTGAGGACGTTGAGGAGGAACTTGGGCCAGTCCTGGGGGTTGGAGAAAGCTCAGACAAGGGCTCTGCGTTGGAGGCAGAGAGGGAGTTAGACAGCAGCAAGGCAGAGGAACAGCTGGAGCCCATTCCCAGTGTGTGCATGTGCACAGTTGCCAGAAAACAAGAACAACTCAGAAAACAGGGTTGACTCAGGAGTAAAGCCACACCTTGGAAGAGATTGGCCCCTCCCATAGGAAATAAAAGAGGGATGAACAGGGAGTCAGCTTTTGCAGGAAACAATACGTTCATTCTGTGGACTCTGAGAGACTCTGTGCCAGATTTTGCCTTGTACTGAGGCTGGAAACAAGTTACGTGGCAGCTTACCAAATGAGATAAGGTGTGTTGAGAAATATTCCTTTGCAAAACTGTTTGGACAAACCTTGCTGATTGTGAATGAATGTAATTGACAGTCATGTAAATAAAAGAGGTTTTGCTGGAACCAATTCCTGCCTCCTGCTTGTTAAGGGAACCTAGATCAGAACACACTGGGCGAAGGCTTGCGTACCCAAAAACGCAGAGAGGGGATCTCAATGGTCACTTCCTAGGGGAGCAGAGCTCTCAGCCAGGATGGGCGGGCTGCAGTTTCCCTCCCTCCCCGCCCAAGCAGGCTTCTTGTGCAGCCCCAGCCCTCTGGCCCACAGTACTGACATGTGTCCACGGTCCAGAGTACCTGGCTGGCTCGGGCGCACATGGCAGCGGGACAGCATTTTCTGGCTGGGTGGCCTGCCACCCTGCCGGCTACTCCTGCTGCTGCCCAGGGTCAAGGGGACAGCAGTGGTTCTTGTGCTCCTGCTTCCGGCCAGGATGCTGGAGGAGAAGGAGACGAGCTGCCCCAGGAGGGCTGGAGGAGAGAACAACTCCTCACGCATGGAGATGCTGCCAAGGGCCCAGCTCGCCACCAGGGGAGTGGCTGCAGGAGCCATCCAGTTGTTCCTGCCCCTCACCCTGCAGCACCTGCTGCTGCTGCTCTTCTGGGGCTGCGGAGCTGTGCAAGAGCTGGGCATGGGAGCTGTGCACGGGAGGAATGTCTGTTCGGCTCCAGGGTAAGAGGCACACCGGCCGGGAAGTGGTTGCACCCCCTTGGCAGAAGTGGTGAAAGAGGGGACTGTGCTGGCTTGTTCTCAGTGGAAGGCTGGTGGGGGCACTTTATTGACATGCTCTCAGTTTCCGGCACGCACATTTGCACCAGCCAGCTGGTTTTAGTGAGTGAATGTGTGCCAGAAACAGAAGATAAAGTGGCCGGTGCGCATGTGCATGCCAGAAACTGGAAGATCATCTTCCCTGGGTGTGCATGAGTGCCAGGCGACTGATCTTCTGGTTTCTAATATGCCAGCATGTATGGGCACATGGTCGCATGCTCAGTTTTCAGTACTCAGTGCCAAAAACTTTCACCAACACTGATCTGGGTGCTGGTTGCTGGTGGAGAGGTGCTTAGGTCTTTTTGTTCCCTTTTGGCCTGGTCTAGGTGTCTACTAACGGCTAGTTTGTCAGAGTGTCTTGAATGACAAAATACCACTCAAAGTAATTTTCTTATTAAGAGAAGCATTCTGCAAATATTTTTATGTAATGTTATTTGGTCACTTTTTTTAATTCCTATGGTTTAAAAGAAGACAGTTCATGCCTCAACCTGCATACAGCTACCAGTTCACCCTTTTTTGCTGTCCCCATGGCTTCGCAAGTTTATATTATGAAAATTCATTAATTAATGATGAGTACTGAAACACAAACTTCCAGATATAGGAGGAAAAAATAAATGGTCTGTGTCAGGTGCCATAGATCCTTATTGGGACACTGCCATTCTGGTGGGGAGGGGGCCCTGGACATTCTTTTACAACCAAATTCCTGTTTCTGGCTTTCCTGTCATTTTGATGTACCTGCTTCGGAAAGGGAGGGTGAGGGAATTGCTTGGGGCCATCTGTTTTGTCTCAGCTCCGCAGAAACGGCCACAGCGGCACCTGAGAACTTTTCTTAGCTCGAGTTGCTCCACTTCACACATGTGGATTGTCTCAGCTCAGACTGGACATATGGAAGGGGTTTTCTGCAATGTTTAATCTAACAGGTTTTGAGCGGGAACTTCAGATCCTGATTTGCTTTCCTTTCTATCAGTTCCCCTCAGTAAAAGTTTCTTTTTGAAATAATGCCTGTTTCAACAATTCTGCTTTCTTGAAGGGAGAGGAGAGGCAGGTTCTTACATTAGGCAGGATCTGCAAAGTGGTCGGAGAAGCATCGCTCTACTGAGGGGACCTCAGTACTGGACCCGTGCCCCTACTGGCTGGTTTATTCAGCTCCGGAGGTGACACATGGCTGGATCCAGGCAGTTATAACTGCATCTTTAGAGGAGGGCTGCTTCCCTGCCGCCTTGAAGGAGGCGGTGGTTAGGCCTCTCCTCAAGAAACCTGCCCTGGACCCAGCTATCTTAGGTAACTTTCATCTGGTCTCCAATCTTTGCTTTGTGGCAAAGGTTGTTGAGAGTGTGGTGGCGCATCAGTTCCCGGTGGCCCTGGAGGAAGCGGATTATCTAGATCCGTACCAATTGGGTTTCAGGCCTGGATACAGAATGGAGACGGCATTGGTCACGCTGGTGGATGATCTCTGGAGGGCTTGGGACAGAGGTTGCTCCTCTGTTCTGGTCCTATTGGATCTTTCGGTGGCCTTTAATACCATCAACCATGGTCCTGCTGTGATGCCTTGAGGGGATGGGAGTGGGGGGCACTGTTCTGCGGTGGTTCTCCTCCTACCTCTTGGGGTGTACACAAGTGGTGTTGGCAGGGGGGCAGAGGTCGGCCCTGAGGCCCCTCACCTGTGGGGTGCCTCAGGGGTCGATCCTCTCATCCCTTCTGTTCAACATATATATGAAGCCGCTGGGAGAGATCATCTGTGGTTTTGGGGTGCAGTATCATCAGTACACTGATGATACCCAGCTTTTTATATCCACCCCAAATCAGCCCAGTGATGCCCTCGATGTGATGACCTGGTGCCTGGAAGCGGTACAGGTCTGGATGGGGAGGAACAGACTTTGACTCAACTCTACCAATACTGAGTGGCTGTGGATACCGGCATCTCGGTCTGATCGAGAGGTGCCATCTTTGATTATAGGAGGGGAGGTGTTACCCCCTGTAGACAGGGCGCGCAACTTGGGCATCCTCCTGGACTTGCGGTTGAGTCTAGAAGATCATGTAACAACTGTGTCCAGGGGGGCGTTTGCCCAGGTTTGCCAGGTGCACCAGTTGTGCCCATATCTGGACCGAGATGCCCTACACACAGTCACTCATGCACTTGTCACTTCCCGGATCGACTACTGCAATGCTCTCTACCTGGGGCTGCCCCTGAAGACCACTCAGAGGCTTCAGCTGGTGCAGAATGCAGCCATGCGGGTTGTGATGGGAGGGTCCCGATACTCCCATGTTACACCTCTCCTGTGCGACTTGCATTGGCCTCCAGGTGAGATTCAAGGTGCTGGTGATGACCTATAAAGCCCTACATGGCTTAGGCACAGGATATTTGTCAGACCACCTGCAGCAAGCATCTGTGTCCCATCGCCCGGTACGCACCCATAGGAAGGGCTTACTCAGGGTGCCGTCGGCTAGACAATGTTGGCTGGCGACCCCCAGGGGTAGATCCTTCTCTGTGGGCATGCCCACCCTCTGGAATCAACTCCCCTTGGGGCTCTGGTTGGCCCCTGACCTTCGCACTTTCCGCCGCGAATTAAAAACTTGGATATTTAAGTCGCCTGGACTGATGGGGTTGTATATGTGTTTTAACTTTTATCTGGTCTTAATTATGTATTTTAATTGGGTATTTGTGGTTATTGTGGATTTTATTGTTGTGAGCTGCACTGAGTCCATTGGAGATAGGGCGGCATATAAGTTAAATAAATAAATAAATAAATAAAATAAACCTTACAAACCATGTCTGATCAAGGCAGCAAGCACAGAGATGGAGAGTACTGGGGTGAGACCTCCACCACCACCCAACTGGATGTGGCCTCTGGATGCCCAGTGGAAGAGCCAGCCACTTTGGAGAATCCCATGAAGCCAAGATTGCTTAACGCATTGTAAGCCACCCTGAGTCTCCAGAGAAGGGCGGCATATAAATCAAAGCAAAAAAAAAAGATATTATTCTGGCCTAGATATTATTTTAATGGGGTATTGTGATTTTAGTGTTTGGCTAAATTATTTAATTCTTTTAAAATGTTTTTTAACTTATGTATGCGACAGAGTTTTATTTTGGCTGTACACCGCCCTGAGTCCTTCGGGAGAAGGGCAGTATAGACATTTAATTATAAATAAATAAATAAATAAATAAATAAATAAATAAATAAATAAGGTTGATCAGAGTGGGGAAGAAGGATAGCTGGGAGGGAAGAATCAAAGGGTCATCCTCACCCATGGCAGCTGGCAACAGGGCTTGAAGTATGAGCTAAAAGCCCTGTTGGACCATTTGGACCTGGCTGAAGAACCAGCCTGAGACAATCACCTCAAGAAACATGTTATGCATTTCATGATGGAGGATGCATTTGAAAACTTGAGAGCCTTTGGTGAGTTGAAGTGCTGGGGTGGAGGAGACAAAGCAGCAGCAGCAGCTGATAGCACAAGAGCCGATACCCTGGTCCCAGCCATTACCATTCCAGTGGATGGGGCAGATGAGGTGGCTGCCACACCAGCCAACCCATGCCTAGCACTGGCCCCCATGAATGTCCCAGGACCCGTGAGAGACCCACAACTGGAGTGGAAAACACTGCCCCTGGGCATCAAGTATGATGGCAACCTGCAGCAGTTGTGCTTCTTCCTGGTGCATGTCCTCACATACATGCAGGAATATGGGAGAGATTTCCAAACACAGCGCACCCAAGTCAGGGTCATCAACTTAGCCCTGGAAGGATTAGCGGCTAGGTGGATGGTGACCCTCCACAATGCAGATGCCCCAGAGCTCTGAAACTTCAATCACTTCATGATGATGCTCTGCAGGTTTGAGGACCCACTGGCAGATTGCAAAACTGGTGACTGCATTAGAATGGTGAAGCAGGGCTGCCAGCCAGTGGATGAATACACCAAGGAATTTTGAGACCTTGCTTGTCGTGTGGATTGGTCAGAAAACATCCTAGTAAGCTGGTTCAAGGATGGGCTGAATGATTTTTATTTATTTATTTATTTATTAAATTTATGTACCGCCCTTCTCCCGAAGGACTCAGGGAGGTGAACAGCCATCAAATAAAACAGCATGATACAAAAGTTAAAAACAATTTAAAACCAATTAAATCAAATTTGGCCCACATCTAAGAACCCCAATTTAAAACAGTCAAATTTAAAATTCCAACATACAGAATCAGAATGTAAAAATTTAAAATAGTTAAAATTTTTTAAAAAGTTGAATGATGACCTCTACCATGCCTGCCTAGCCCATGGAGCCCCTAATCACCTCCATGAGTGGTACATCCTGGTGGAGGAAGTGGAGATCAACCTAGCCAGAAACCAGTACTGAGTTGGGAGGGGCTGGAAGAGATGGCCACTCCAGGGGAACTGAAAGTGTCAGACCTGGAAGCCATCTTTTACATTTGGGCCATCACTTGTCGAAGAGCAAGGTGTCCACCAAATTGGATTTAAGGGAAGCGTACTACCACATAAGGATCAGAGAGGGAGATGAATGGAAGACCGCATTCAACTGCCCCCTCGGTAGCTTCCAATTAACTCATGCCATTCGGATTGCAAGGAGCCCCCGTAGTCTTCATGCAGCTAATCAACAAAGTGCTGCATGAGCACCTGTACCAAGGGATCCTAGTTTACCTGGATGACATCCTCATTTTTAGTGAGACCCTCAAAGAACACATGAAGCTGGTACAGGAAGTATTGAAAAATCTCCTTGCCGCCAAGCTCTATGTAAAACTGTCAAAGAGTGAATTCCACAAAACTTCCCTAGATTATCTAGGCTACCGAATCTCTAACAAGAGGGTAGAAATGGACCCAGGAAAAGTAAAGGGAGTGCTCGACTGGCAGCCCCCACCCACTCGCAAACAACTTCAAAGCTTCCTGGGATTTGCCAACTTTTACAGGCAATTCATCCCAGCTTTTGCGGAGGTCACCCTACCCCTGACCTAACTGTTGAAAATGGGGTCTCTCCCTGATGAAGCAAAAGCCCAACCAACCACTTGCTTGGACAATGGACTGCCAAAAAGCCTTTGAAAAGTTAAAAAGGCTTTTCACCCAGGAGCCTATCCTTCAGCACCAAGACCTGGAGCAGGAAGTCATAATACAAGCGATGTAGCCATGGAAGTGGTGCTCCTGCAAAGGGCCAGCAAGGGACAACTCCTGCCTTGTGCCTATGTGTTGAAAAAACTCATGGACACTGAAAGACAACGGGCCATTTGGGAGAAAGAAGCCTACACAGTCCGCTGGGCCCTACTCTCATGGAGAAATTTCCTAGAAGGGGGAAAAGTACCATTTGAGGTCTGGACTGATCACAAAAACCTCAAAGACCTGAAGACCACCAGGAAACTATTTCCCAAAGAAGTACGCTGGGCACAGTACTTTAGATGATTCAAATTCGAGCTAAAGTACATACCGGCAGGAAAAAACCTGTTAGCAGACGCCTTGTAGAGAAAACCACAGTTTGACAGCCGCGGGGAGGAAGTAGTTCATACCATCATTCCTCCCACGCAACCGGCAGCACAAGTCACCACCAGAAGCCAGACCAGGCGGCCACCTGACTCCAGCTGGGACAAACTGACAGCCACGCTGAAAGCCATGCTACCAGAAGACCCTGACTCCAGGACAATAAAGATGTCTTAACTATGAGGGATGGACTAGCATGGAAAGGGTCCAAGCTATATGTCCCTGCAAGCTTAAGACTGGAATTATTACAGCGCAGTCATGACTTGAAGCTAGCCGGTCACTTTGGGTTTTTGAAAACCTTGCACCTTGCTAGAAGGCAATTCTGGTGGCCAAAAATGAAAGCAGATGTGGAAGATTACATAAAGAGCTGTGTCACCTGTGCAGCCATGAAAATGAAACCAGGAAAGCCCCCTGGACTCCTTCAATAAGTGGCAAGCCTCAGCAAAACTTGGGAGGAAACCGCAATGGATTTTATAGCCTAACTCCCAGAGAGTGGGGGAAACACAATAATCTGGACAGTTATTGACTTATTTTCCAAACAAACCCACTTTACTGCTTGCTCCGGATTGCCTTCTACGAAAAAACTGGCTAAACTGTTCATCAAACACATCTACTGCCTACACAGAATACCCCGCCGAATCATCTCAGATTGAGGAGTCCAGTATACAGCCAAGTTCTGGAGGGAGTTCCTGAGATCCATCGGGTCCACACAGAGGCTTACCTTTGCTTTCCATCCAAGTATGAACAGCATGGCAGAAATAGTGAACGCAATGGTGGAACAGTATATAAGATGTTATGTGGATTACCAAGAGAACTGGGCAGATTACTGTTTGCAGAAGTGGTTTACAACAATGCCATGCATAGCAGTACCGGACTGACCCCTTTTCAAGTTACCAGCAGCATGGAATTTGTCCCCATGCCTGAACTGCCCAGAGAACCCCCTTCTTCTGTGTCTTTGGCAGAATGGATGGAGTCTTTGAAAAAGGGGTGGAAGAATACTAAAAAAGCACTGGCAGAGGCAGCAGAGGAATATAAAAAAACAGACAGACAAGCACTGTTCCCGAGAACCCCCCTTCTGTGTGGGAGATAAAGTGTTTCTATCCCCCAAATACATACGGTTGAGACTGCCTAGCAAGAAGCTGAGACCTAAGTTTCTAGGTCCCTCTCCAATAGTGAAAATAATTAACCCAGTGATGTCCAGCTTAGCCTCCCCCACATTATAGGGAAAATTCACCCTGTGTTTCATTGTTGCTTACTGAAACCAACCTTTGGGTCTAGATTGAGACCCCAGACCCAACCACCACCTCCTCCTATAGTGGTACAAGGGGAAACCCATTATGAGGTGAAAAAATGTTTAGATTCTAGATTATACAGAGGTTAATTACAATATTTAGTTCATTGGAAAGGGTACCCTTTGTCTGAAGCTACTTGGGTTAAGAGTTGGAATGTGAAGGCAGATAGACTGGTTAAGCAATTCCATGACAAATATCCAGATAAGCCAAAGGGTCCCCCGTGGGGAGGGGGATGTTAAGTGAATGATTTTAACCCCCTGTATTACTCTCATTCCAGGACATGCTTTTATGATTGGGTGGGGGCAGCCTGTCAGACCTAGAAGCCATCTTTTACATTTGGATCTTCAGACCTGCCACATTTTCTTCTGTGGGAAAATGGGAGGGGGGAATTGCATAGAGTATGTGTGATATGTTGTCGAAATAACATTCCTTTCTCAGAGAGTCAAGGATGCCTTGCCCTGGCACCTGGAGTCGGATGACTGGGAGGTGTCTCCAGTTTGGATGGTGGATGATTGGACCATGTGATGAACATGTGGGTGCTGGACAGGGACTTGAACTGTCACTTGGGTGGAGAAAACCTGGAGACTTTCAGAATCAGGTTTTCCCAGACATCTTCAATAAAAAGGAACTTTGAGGAAACTCAAGCCTCGGAGTCTTCTTTCGTTGGAGGTGTTACTTGGAACCCTGACAGAGAGCTCTGCAAGCCACAAGGTCAACTGCCTGCTTCAAGTGCAGGAAAGATGGGCATCATGCCGCCAAATGCCATTCAAAGATCCCAGCCCAGAAGCAAGATCCCCTGTCCAGTGGGAAATCGGCGAAGGCCACCTCACACAGGAAGGACACCACAATGAGAGGTGGGGAGGTCATGGAGTTCTGTCCCTCAGCAAAACTGGGAAAGGGAACTCCAACCCCATCTGAGGAAGACCCCAGGCTTTCCAAGAGTGACCTTGAAAATGACCCTTTGGTAAGTGAACGGATCGACCCAGTCACTTTACCCCTAAGACTATTGGTCCCCAGTTTGGGGAAAAGAGTGAAAATGACAGGCCTACAAGACTCAGGCTGCAACAGATGCCTAGTGAGCCCAATCCTGGTGGGGAGACTGGGAATCTGCCTGAAGAGACTAAAAAATCTGATTGCCTTTTGCCCATTGGATGGATCTATTGCCAGGGGGAGCTGGCCACCTTTGCCACTGAGCACTTGGAACTAACCATGGGAGACCACAATGAGACTTTAGTATTTATCGTGGGCCCCAAAATGGAGTGGCCCATGATGCTGGGTCTTGCTTTGCTAAAGCACTGGAATCCCCGAGTAGACTGGAAAGAAGAGACTTTAATATTCCTGGATAGGTGACAGCGCCCAATGAGACTGAGGAAAAGTGGGGAGGTGACTGAAAGAGGAACCTGCAGCTGCTGAACAACCTGCCACAAGGCATCTTTTTTTTAATTTTTGATTTATATGCTGCCCTTCTCCAGAGACTCAGGGCGGCTTACAATGCGTTAAGCAATAGCCTTCATACTTTT
>JANHZT010028955.1:0-10616 GCA_032468215.1 Stegonotus admiraltiensis | reverse complement strand
AGAGTTACCCCAAGATAACCCACAAAACCCCTCGTTAATTGACTGGATTGAGCAGTTACGTGCCACTTGGGCCGTGATTTGAAAAGCCCTCGATGAGGCTCACCGGGCCCATAAAACCCAAGCGGACAAAAAGAGATGTCTGTAGCATTCTTACAAAGTGGGTGACAGAGTCTATCTGTCCACCCGATATTTGCAAACCTCCCAAAAATCGAAGAAGCTGGGACCCAAGTATGTGGGCCCTTTCCCAATTGTTTGAATCATAAACCCAGTCACTGTTGAGTTGGGCTTGCCAAAGAACTTATGACAAATTCATCCCGTGTTTCATGTCACTTTGTTGAAACTGGAACAATCGTCCCATCTCCGTCCAAAACAAGAAACCCCTCCTGTCCCTATTCTAATTGAGGAGGAGCAACATTTTGAGGTCAAGGAAATTTTAGACTCTAGGAAACAGCATGGCAAAGTGCAATACTTAGTAGCTTGGAAACACTTTCCACTATCCCAAGCTGAGTGGGTGGACAAATGTCATGTTCGGGCGCCCAAGGCAGCGCAATTGTTTCATACAAACTATCCTGACAAACCATAATGCTTGTTTTGTGCTGTTTTTATTTTCTCCTTTCTTGCAGGTGTAATCCTTCTTCTGCAGGGGGCCCGAATGTCAGCCTCCGCCTTTGCTTGCTTTGGCTGCCATGGGAACCGGTGTGTGTGTGTGTGTGTGTGTGTGTGTGTGTGTGTGTGTGATGAGATGGCTGATGAAGTGATGGACGAAACTGAAACCTAAGGGAATGGGGAAACGGCTCTGGCATTCCTGATTGATGACGCTGCCAGATGTGTGGGTCCACCTGATCCCTGAGAGACCTTTGGATTGGATGATTTATGGTGGACTGTGGGAGGGGGATGCTTTTCTATCTATGCTTTCGTGTATTTCAACTCAGAATCTGCTTTCCTATACCTGCAATCTTTTCATAGTCCAGTAAAAGTACCAGTTTCTACAAACAAGTCTGGGTCATTCTTTCTTGGATGTTGAAGGAAGCAGGGCTGACAGTATGAAAGTAAAAAATCTGACACTGTGTATAAACTGAACAAGGCCATTTATGGGCTGAAGCAGTCAGCCAGAAACTGGAACATCTGTTTAGATATGGCATTGAAGGGTCTTGGGTTCAAGAGTTGTAAGACTGATGGTTGCATATATACTGCAAGGTTACATGGTGGGGATTGTCAATTATTAGCACTTGTGGACTATCTTTGCTTTTATTGCAAAAGATCTGATACAGGTGAAGGAATTTGCTAATCAGTTGGAGAAAAAGTTTGAATTGAAAAATTTGGGTGAAATACAAAACTGTCTTGGTGTAGAGATACAAAAAATGAGAAAGGTGGTTATGTTCTCAGTCAAAGAAGGAACAGCTGTTGGAGAAATATAACATGAAGAATTGTAATTCTGCTCCAAACCTGTGAGCACAGATTTTCACAACAACTTGGGTGAGGACAAAAGTGAAGCCTGTGATCAAGAGATATATCAGTCAGCAATAGGGAGCTTGCTATACCTGTCACAGTGGTCCAGACCAGACATAGCTTGTGCAGTAAGCATCTTAAGTCGCTTTACTGCTGCATCAAAGCAGTTGCATTGGATGGGTGTAAAAAGGATTCTCAGGTATTTGAAGGGAACTGTGAATTTAGGTCTTCAAATGCAGGTCTCTGAAGATTTAAAGTTAAAATGTTATGTTGACAGTGATTATGCCAATGATGTGCAAACCAGAAAATCCAATTCTGGGATTGTGGTATTATTTGGAGGGCTTTAATTTTATGGAAGTCCAAAAAACCAATTACTGTAGCCATTTCTACTGCAGAAGTAGAATTTATTGCTCTATCTGAACTTTGTTCAGAAGTAAGTTGGTATGTACAGCTGTTAAAGGATTTAAACATAGAAGTTAATGAAGCTGTAACTGTTTGAAGATAATGCTCCTTGCATTATAATGGCAACAGGTGACGGAGTAAAAAATAGAAGCAAGCATGTGGACATTAAGTATTGAAATGTCAGAGAAGCTATCAAAAGTAAACTAATTCGCTTGCTTCCCTTTTCTTCAGAAGACAATCCAGCACATGGTGTCAAACTCAGGCCTGCAGGCTGGATGCATCACGTGCTGGCCCCGCCCCCGCCTGGTTTAGCAAAGGGAGAAAAAGTCCCTATATGTCACATGATACCGCCGTGAGGATGTGAGTTTGACACATGTCAGGCTTGCCTCCTTTCAATATTCAAGAAAGAATGACCCCAACTCCATTTTCATAGAGAAAGGTACTGTTACTGAATATGAACTGAATGCAACCAAGGAAAAGCAAGATCTGAGGCATAGGCATGAAAATCCCATATAGAAAGCATCCCCTCCCAACTGTCCAGCGTAAATCATCCAATCCAAAGGTCTTCTAGGGGTCATGTGGAAGTACACGTCTGGCAGTGTCATCATCTTGGAATGCCATGACCGTTGACCTGATATCAACTTCAAAGAAAGAAACTGCAGCTAAGATTCACTTTCGTTTTCCCCTCCAGCACACTTCCCCCCTAGCTGCCCTAGCTCCCCCTCCCCTCCATTTCCATGGCAGCTGAGCAAGTAAGTGTTGAAAGAGCAGAGGCTGACATTTGGCCCCCCTTCAAAAGAGACATTATTCCTGTAAAAGATAAAAGGGAGATAAATACACAATATGTACACACATTAAGGTTTATCAGGATATTTGGTGTGAAACAATTGCACTTTCTTTGGCACTCAAACATATCTTTTATCTACCCATTCAGCTTTAGACAATGGGAAATATTTCCAGGCCACCAAATACTGCACCTTACCATGATGCTTCCTGGAATCCAAGATTTCCTTGACCTCAAAATGCTGTTCTCCTTCAATCAGAATGGGGACAGGAGGAGGTTCTTGGTCTGGATGCAAAGGGGACGAATGTTCCAGTTTTAGTAAACTGACATGGAATACCGGATGAAATTTTTGGCAACTCCAATTGAACCGTGACTGGGTTAATGACCCGAACTATCGGAAAAGGGCCCACTTATTTGGGTCCAAGCTTTTTAGACTTTTGGGTAGTTTGCAAGTATTTGGTGGAAAGGTAAACCATGTCACCAACTTTATAAGCCCGTGCATAACCCCTTTTTTTATCAGCCTGGGTTTTATGAGCTCGATACGCTTCATCAAGTGCCTTATGAGTTACTGACCAAGTGCCTCGTAACTGTTCAATCCAATCAATCACAGAGGGGTTTTGGGGATTTCCCTGAGGCAGCTCTGAAATTGGCACAAAATCTTGGCTGGAGGCCACCTTGAAAGGGGTGAATCCTGTGCTGCTATGTATCAGACGTTGCTTACCTGAACGTCCCTTCTTGGCATGCCGTGGGAGAATCCAAAGCGTGGGATCATTCATAGATTATCAGTTGGATACTGAGTGTATGTTCCTTTAAATTTGAAGACACTCCCTCCGTGCTCGGCTGAAGGCAGTCAGTTTTATTCACGAAGTCAGAATGATAAGTCGCAAATGATAACAAACTAGGCAGACCAACCAGAACAGGAAAACCGGACAGAAGTTAACAGGGTGGGTTGGATTCTCCCACAGCGCACCAAGAAGGGACATTCAGGTAAGCAACGTCCGTTCTCCAGCGCGCTGCTTGGAAAATCCAAAGCGTGGGATATACCCAAGCAATTGTCTCGGGGGGGAACCTATGCCTGGTCCGGGGTGGCCGCTACTGAACATACAGATTGCAAGACGCGGTGACCAAAGGAAGCTTCAGCCGATGCAAAGGAGTTGATTTTATAGTGTCTTATAAATGGTGATAAGGTAGTCCATGTGGCTGCTCTGTGTATTTCAGAAATGGAGGCTTGTGTTGCCCAAGCCGCAGTCATAGATGCGCTCCTTGTAGAGTGAGCCAGAATCCTCCCAGGCAGAGACTTGTCCGCTAGGGCATACGCCTTGCTAATACAGGCTTTTAGCCAGCGGCCGATGGTGGTGGACGAAACCTTCCTGCCCAAGGAGGCTGGCAGAAATGAGACAAAAAGCACCTCAGATTGGCGAAAAGGCACAGTCCGTTTGATATACCAGTGGAGGGCCCTCTGAACATCCAAAGTATGCCACTATTCTTCTAAGCGATGTCCAGGATTGGGGCAGAAATCCAGAAGAATAAGTTCTTGGGCGCGAAGGTATAGTGAGTTCACCTTGGGTAGAAAGGAGGGGTACAGACGCAGGATCACCCGATCGGAGTGAAAAATGCACAAATCATCCCGCACAGACAGGGCAGCAAGCTCCGAGATCTGGCGAGCCAACGTCACTGCAACGAAGAAGGTGACCTTGAGTGTGAGGAGACGAAGGGATATAGATCCCAGCGGTTCGAAGGGAGGAGATGTCAGAACCCGAAGGACCAGGGAAAGGTTCCAGTTAGGGTAACAATGGATGACAGGAGGGCAAAGGTTGGTTGCCCCTCTGAGGAAGCTACGAATTTTCCAGTCGTGTGACAATGGTCCGCCATTAGTACCACATAGGATGGTGTGTAGGGCTGCCACTTGCCTGCGGAGAGTGCTTGGGGTGAGGCCTTTGTCAAAGCCTGCCCGCAAGAATTCTATGATGTCAGGAACTTTTGCTGTAGTCGGATCCGTATGTGCAGTAGCGCACCAGGAGCAGAAAGATTGCCAGGTTGCGTTGTAGATCCTGGTTGTCGATGGTCTCCGAGAAGCCTGAATGATTGAAATCACCTGCCCAGAGACATTGTCCTTCGTCAGGAGGATCCTCTCAAGCACCAGACAGTCAACTGGAGCCACTGGGGCTTGGGGTGAAGTAAGACCCCCTGGCTGAGAGAGATCCTGTCCCGTGGAATCCTTCAGGGATGGGCGACGGAGAGGTTCACCAGGTCTGCGAACCAGGACCTGTGAGGCCAGTAGGGAGCTACTAACAGGACATCCACCTTCTCCTGCAACAGCTTCTGAATCACCCTCAGTAGGAGTGGAAGGGGGGGAAATGCCTGGGGGCCAAGGGCACCGGAGGGTGTCGACATCTTCGGCTCCGGGACAAGGGAACCTGGAGAAGAAACATGGTAACTGGGTGTTTGACAGATGTGCGAACAGATCGAGGACCAGGCATCCGAACCTGTTCAACAGTTCTGTAAACAGAGATGGGTGGAGGCACCACTCTGCCTGATCTACCTGCTTCCGGCTGAGCCAGTCTGCTTGGAGATTGTCGACCCCGGTGATGTGTTCCGCCATCAGTGACAAGACATGCCTCTCCGCCCAGATGAGAAGCTTGGTGGACTCTGACATCAGGGGTGAGAATCGTGTTCCGCCCTCCCGATTCACATGCGCCTTGGCTGTCATGTCCGTGAGAACTAGGACGTGTTGATCTGCTACAAGGGACTGAAAGTGTCGAAGGGCAAGTCTGACGGCCCGGATCTTGAGCCAATTGATGTCGTTGAGTAGCTCGGCAGGAGACCATCATCCCTATGCTACGTGAGAGAGAAGATGGGCGCCCCAGCCCAGCTGGCTCGCATCTGAGGTGAGGATTAGTCATGTAGGTTCCTGGAACAGACAGTCCTTGAGCATGGCTGGTGATATCCACCAGCGGAGGGAACGGCATACCTTCAGTGGAATCTGCACACGTGACCTGGAGTTGCTGCGTCGTGCCCGTTGGTACGGTAGGAGGTACCATTGCAATGTCCGGGAGTGAAATCTCGCCCAGGGAATGATGGATATGCAAGAGATCATTTTCCCAAGCAATGTGGAAAGTAGAATCAGGGGCACTGACGTGAGCTGCAGTACTTGATGTACCAAGGAATGGATGCTGAGGCAGCATTCCTCAGAGAGAAACACCCTGCCCTGTATCAAGTTGATCACCGCACCTAGATGTAAAATGCACGTGGTTGGGTGGAGGTGACTCTTCTCAAGGTTCAGCATAAAGCCAGGCATCTGTAGGGAGTGTGTCACTTCCCGGAGGTCCTGCCGGGCCTGGTCCGTTGAGGACAAAAGGATGATGATGTCATCCAGGTAGCAGAGTAGTCATATGGGTAATTGGTGGAGAGAAGCTGCCATGGAGGCCAGGATTTTGGTGAAAATTCTGGGGGCCGATGACAGGCCGAATGGCATGGCCCGGTACTGGAAATGGCGATTGGCATATGCGAAACGGAGAAAGCATCGATGAGAGGTTCAGATGGGAATGTGCAGATAGGCCTCCTTGAGGTCTATTGATGTCATTAGATCTCCCGGCCAGATGCAATCCAGTATTGTTCGTAAAGATTGCATTTTGAATTGATGATAGGTTCTAAACTGATTCAAGGCCTTGAGATCTAAAATCCCTCTCCAACCCCTGGAATTCTTGGGCACCAGGAAAAAGATGGAGTAGAAGCCGGTCCCTTGGTGTTCTATGGGAACCGGTTCTATCGCGCAAATGTCCAGGAGGTGTTGGATCTCTGAGGTCATTAATCTCCTCTTCTCCGGATTTGCTGATACAGGGCACTGGATGAATCTGTTCGGGGGGTTGCAGTGGAACTCAAGGGTCAACCTTAAATGGACCGTTTGCAGGACCCAGGCGTCTGTAGTGGTCCTCTCCCATTGGTCATTGAACAAGTGAAGTCAGCTGCCAATGGGAGCCATAGACTGGGAGTCACTTCCCCCTGCGGAAGGATCTGTTGCCAGTCCCCCGGAATGGATTTTTGTATTGGGGTTGTCCGCAGCCTCTATCCCTGGAGTTGGATCTGTCTGAGGTCCAGTAGGAGCCTTGAGAATATGAGCAGTACTGGTAGAACCCACTGGGTCCGGAGTCAGTCTGAAAGGGTGTCCGTTGCGGATAGGGAGCAAATCTGTGGTCCGCCCGTCTATATGTGGTGGGCATCACCTTTCGTTTGTCCTTGTCTTCAACGAGAATTGGGGTGAGCGCTTCCCCAAAGAGATTTGTCCCTTTAAAGGGAACTGAGGCCAGTTGCCATTTTGATTTTACGTCTGCTCTCCACTGGCAGAGCCATAATAAGTGGTGGGAAGTAACAGTGGAGATAAGTGCCCGTGCAGTGAACTTGGCTGCATTGAGAGATGCGTCGGCCAAATACTCTGTGGCCGCCACCAACTTACTGATGTCCTGGTGAAGGCGTTTGTCCTCCAGGGGCAGCCGATCCTGCAACTGGCGAAGCCATATGAGTGAGGCACAGCTAAAAAATGAAGCAGATGTTGCTGCTTTAATTGCCCAGGCTGCTGCTTGGTGATTTTTACAGACAACTAGCTCAGCCTTCCTGTCCTCAGTGCATAGCCCATCTGCCACATTGTGAGACAACACAGAAGGTGAGGACAGTTGAGCGACAGGGGCATCGACCGCAGGAAGATGTAGAAGTTCCTGCAGATTTGGTGCCACACAGTAGAGCTTCTTATCTAGTGCATTGGGTGCTGCCAAGGAGCTTGGAACCCCCCAAGGCTGCTGGACCACCTCAGAAAACAGTTGTGGGCAGGATATGAAGTCTGCTTCAGCCCATGGGATAGAAAACAACCCATCATGCGGGCATGAAGAATCCGACTGTTCCAGTGGCATGGGAGGGGCAGCCAAGTTGGTGGAAACCTTGGCCTTGTGTAACAAAGATTTAAACAGGGATGGACGGAACAGTCTGGTCATAGGGGGCCTGTCTTCAGGCAGGTCTTCATCCTCAGAAAAGTCCGTGTCCCTGTGGTGATCCTCGTCTAGAAGTGAGTCGTTGCTGTGAACCGAGTCCTGGTAGTAATCATAGTCCTGCCGATGGTCCATGTGATGTGGGACCTGGGGTTGTGAGGGTGGAATTGAAAAAGGAGGGGGGGGAACTGGAAGGGTCCCCGCTGCCATGATGCGTGAGATAGTTTCTGCCACAATAGATTGTACATCAATTGGGAGACTGGAAGAAGTGCCTTCCATGGGACGAAGACCCACTGCTGTGGGTGTGAAGGTGGCCTCGGGTTGAGGCCAAGAAGTGGAGGGGTGCATGAGAGAGGCAGTCTCAGGATGAGAGCCAGATGGGACCAGTGGAGTGTCCTGACTGCTTGCCTGCTGCTGCACTATGGCGGTTGAGACAACGGTGTGGCTAGCCTCCAAGACGGGAGCTCCCAGAAGGGATGATGAAGCCACAGGGCCAAACATGGGCGGGTGGAGGCAGCCTGACGGTTGGGCCAATTCAAATTGTTGCTCCAGGATACAGTGTCTGCATTGTTCAGACTTGTCCTTGGGGGAAGACTTGGATCATTTACTGGAAGCCTTGGATTTTTTAGATGGAGGATGCAGGATGGCCGGTGCTGGGCTACCAGATGGTTCCAGATCTGAAGAAAGATCATGGTCCACCATAATGGAAGGCCTCATGAACCACTAATGACTATAGAGAGGAGGTTGGGAATAGCCAATGGCAGGTAAGTCCCTCTACAGGTATGTGCACTATATATATATGATAATTAATTTTAATTAAGTTTTTTTTTATAAACAGACAAAAGGCAGGAGACTCGCCCTGCATGTCAGGAGAAGGTGCGTATGGTAATCAGGCGACGGCCCACTGAAAGGAAGCAAAGACAAGGTCCTGAGCAATGAAGGTGGTGGTAAAGGCTCTCTGTGAGGCTCCACTGTCAATCAATTGAGGCTCAAAATGGCACCGGCAGGAAAAAGCCTCTAAGCCCAGTAAGGTGAAGATCAAAATGGTGCAGGGTGGAAACCACCACTAAGGGCGCCGCGGCAGGTCAACAGATATAGGGACGGCATGGGGTGCTTCAGGAGAGAATCCAATGCCTGCAGCAGTCACCAAAGCAGAAGAAGCACAAGCTCAGATAGATTGAGAACTGAGCCAAGGACTGTGGATAGAATGCACACCGCTGATAACAGGAGCAGTGGTCGGTGTGCCGCTTGGCGGTCCGCTGTCAATCAAGGGCATTCAAAATGGTGCAGGGCAGGAAAAAAATGCCTCTGTGTGTCTCCGCTTCCGGCCTGTCAGCAATTGAAAATGGTGCGAGTGAGCTCTCCTTCTCTCAGCGCCGATAACCCCCCTTTCTCCAGCTGGCGACACGAAAATGTAAGCACGAGCGATTGGAAAATGCTCCCAGTGCAACAGCATCACCTTGAATTGGAAACTCCCTAGGGGGCAGTTAAATGCTGTCTTCCACTCATCTCCCTCCCTGATGCGTACTTGGTAGTAGGCTTCTTGGAGGTCTAGCTTGGTGAAAAGTTTTCCTTTGGCTAGGTGGGCTAGCATGTCCTTCATGAGGGGAAGGGGATATAGATTGTGCACACAGATGGCGTTGATACCCCTAAAATCAACCACCAGGCGCATAGAGACATCTGTCTTCTCTTTGAAAAGGACCGGTGCCGCGACCCGTGGTTGAGCTGGCTCAATGAAACCCCTTTGTAGGTTCTTGTCTACATAGTTCCGCATCTCTTGCATTTCACGGGGTGTCCTGGCGTAGAATTTGGGTTTAGGTAGTTTTGCCCTAGGGATGATCTCAATGGCGCAATCAGCCTCACGGGGGGGGGCAGAACATCACACTCAGCCTCGCTAAACACCTCTGCAAGGTCTTGGTACTCCTCTGGGATCTGTTCTGTCTCATGGGAGTTGTCGGATGCGGCCGCCAGTTGCTCCGCCGTGCCTTTTGGGAGGGATCCCTGTGCCGGCAGCGTCTCCCATTGCTGAGATGGGAGGGGTTGGGGCCAGTGCGTGGGTGGTGTCTCCCCTTGTGGGAGTGGGAGGGGTTGGGGACCCTTTTCTATCCTCAGTCTGCAGGTTCCCTTTTGCCACCAGATGATTGGGCCCCACTTGTCTAGCCAGGAGAGTCCCAGTATGACTGGATCTGTCATTTTGGGGGCTATTATGAATCAAATCATTTCCCAAGTTTCTGCTAGCTCCAGCTTCACTGGCTCGGTCAGGTGAGTGACGTAAGCCCCCCCCCATTAGAGACCCATCAAATTGTTCAAATCAGATTGGGTGGACGAGCTTTTTAGCTCGGATTCCTAATTTTAGGACTGTGGGTAGATTAATCAGGTACCTCGTGCAACCCGAATCTATTAGGGCCTGAAAAGTCCCTTGGGTCCCTGTTTTTCATGCCATTAGGTATATGGGGAAGAGAAAAGGGTGGATGGGTCCACTCACCATTGGGTCATCTTCACCATCCTCCTGTCATAAGGTTCAGGAGATTGATTGCCATCGTCTGGGGTCCCCCTTGTTTCGGTCAGGTGGGTGAAAACTTCTGCACCCTGGGGGGTCTTCCTGAGTGTGTTGGTGGCACGCTTGGGCCCTCTTTCCAGTCATGCCCTAGGCAGTGGGTCCGGTCCCTGCCTTGGGGTTCCACATGCTGCTGCCCTGTGACCAATTCCCCCACATCTGTAACACTTCAGCGGGCTCCATGGGAGGACCGGTCTCTGGGTAGATGGTGGCGCTGCGGTTCCTCGTCTGCTGGGTGGCCCCTGGTCTGGTTGGCCTCTCTCCTTGCCACCTGGTTGCTTTGACATGTTGTTAGCACAAAGCCCTTGGTTGACTTTTATTGCTACTCAGAACCATTCGGAGAGTTGGTTCGGGATGTCCCGATAAGCGGTCACTTGGGCGATTCGCTTATCCAGGCTTGTTCTAAAGAAATACACCAGCAGTTGCTCTGGTAAAGGAGGTAAGG
>JANHZT010028663.1:0-10632 GCA_032468215.1 Stegonotus admiraltiensis | reverse complement strand
GTGTATTGTTTAATGGACTGCTAAATTGGCAAAATGGACTGCTAAATTGGCCACGCCCACCCAGTCACATGACCACCTAGCCATGCCCACCCAGCCAATCATTAGGCAAATCAAACTATAGTCCAGGCCCCCAACAGTCTGAGGGACCGTGAATTGGCTCCGTATTTTAAAAAGTTTGAGAACCCCTGAGTCCTCAAAGAAGGACACTGCACTTTGCTATGGCCAAGTGAGCTTTCAATCAGTCAATGAATAAAATAATCAAATTTTTATAATCAAGAGCCTCTAGATCTCAACAGCAATTGCATCTCTGATCTTGAGCTGAGATGAATACAAGAGCAATTGATTGGTGTTGGCCTCACCAAAGGACAACTGCTCATTTTTAATCATCCTTCTATCCCACACAGCCCATCTCTTGTCTTCACTTCCAAGGATTAAGAGTCCTCTTTAACTTAGCCGCCCAAAGACTTTTAGGCATACTTTTAAGTAGAATTTTTCTGGTCTAGTATTATATTTGTGATATAGGTTAGTAAGTTAGACAATAGTGGTGACAGGATGAAAAACTAAATGAAATATTCAACAGATATTCAAAAATACTTACTCATTTTCTGGAAGAAATAATTCTGTCTTTGGACGATGTAGAAATGCAGAACCATTGACAAAGAGGCATTCTAAATTCTGGCAGTGTTGTACACAATAGGCCAGGATCATCAATTCCATATCTGAGTTGCACTGATAATCTATTTCAGTGATATCATATATCGCATTTTTTATAAAATTTTCATCTTGTGTCTCATATAAATAACTCAACATTTCTTTTTGCAATTGGACATTAGGTCTCCTTTTTGGAATACTGTATTTTACAAAGTCTAATAAGAATTCTTTAATCTTAGGAGAAATTTTCCATCCAAATTTTTTTTTCAACTCTCTCATTCTTTTTTCTTCATTTAAAAAACCAAAGAGGAAGCGAAATCCTACTGCAAAATCAAGCCTAAAAGATTTATGTCTTTTTAATGGCATCTGCAAATTTATATTCCAATTTTCAGAATGCTGCTCTTCTCCTTCTTCTAGAACCCAAAACAAAGCAGCAAAAAACTCCTGGAAGCTTAAGTGAATGAAACTGTAGATTTGAATACACTCAATGTCCTCTTTGAAGATGCTCTGATTCAGAAAAAGGGGGAGGGAGTCTCCCTGATCCAAACTGTGCTTCTTGACTTCTTCTTCCATAAAAAATGTTTTCTGCTCCCAGATTCCTTCTGCAGCCAGAGAGCATAAACCTCTCACATTTGATTGGATATCCTGTTCAGATTCTTTATGGTGAAACTTTAACAAACTAGAGAAATACCGTATATAGATTGCAGTGAGAGTGCATGGTGTCTTCTGCAGATATTTGCCTCTCTCCATCTCCTGTTTCATCACTGTGCAGATGATCCAGCTCACAAGGGGAATGGCACACATGGTGAAAAGGGTATCATTTTGTTTCACAAAGCTGCGAGCTTTAGTTGCTTGTTCATCATTTTCAAAAAATTTGTAGAAATAGTCTTGTCTCTCCTTTGTGGAAAAGCCCAATATCTCAAAATTGCGTGAGTGCTCTAGAAATTGATGGATTTTTTCCAGAGCAGTAGGTCTTGTTGTGATTATAAGAGAGGATTTAGGAAGAAGCTTTTTTTGAAATAAACTCCTCAGAAGAATTCTCACTGGCCTCTTCTTCCAAGGATCAGTGCAAAAGTCGTTTTCAGGCTGATCAAAAGAGTACCTTAATTCATCAAACCCATCAATTATGAACAGAAGCTTCTCTTGATTCTCCAGTATGTTTTGAATGACATTTTTGGATTCGTGACGCTCGATCCATCCTTCTGAAATTATCTCTGCAATGCTACGCATCTTTGACTCTGCATGAACATTCATCTTTCTACAGCAAATATAGAAAGCATAATTAAATTTGTCCTGGTAAAGTTGTTGAGAAGCCCAATCAAACATGATTTTTTGGGCTGTTATGGTTTTTCCAATTCCTGCCGCTCCCTGTAACACAACAACTTGTGGAATTGATTCACTTTTATCAGGGTTAAATAATGATTCAATGCTGGTTGAAGACTCAGCTCTTTTGTTGATGATTTCGAGATGTTTCCTTCCTATTGCCAGAATCTCATTTTCTCTCTCCTCTTCAGACCGGTGATAATCTAGGATGATTAGCTTTGAGTATCTCTGTTTGAGGGACACACATTCACCAGGAAGAGCATTAGGATCTTTCATTGTTCCAAATTTTTTTTTAATGTAGTTTCTGTATTCTAAAGGAAGAATGAATTAAATTAGAAGTGTGAAAAATAAAGACTGCACAAGACAAATAGATTAAGTGTTTGTCTGTGTATCCTCTCCTTGAAGCCACCCCCACCCACCCTCTGGATTAATGTGTTGAGGGAAGTTGTAGGATACTGTGTTAATTGGCTTCTCAGAACTGATGTCAAAAGGGAAATACTTGTTAATACATTAAATAATTGTCATTTATAAGCTATTTACTTATTCCCTATATTTCTAAATGATTGCATTAAATCCTAATAAGTTATATTAAGATCGGCCAAAGAGGTTGTAAAAAAATGCTTTTAAAAGGCTCTGACGATCCCAGCTGAGTTTCCTGATCGTCAGAGCCTTTTAAAAGTATTTTTTACAACCTCTTTAGCCGAAGTGGTTGTAGGAAAAATACTTTTAAAAGGCTCTGACAATCCCAGCTGAGCCGTGTAATCATCAGAGGCTTTTTTTAAAAAAAACGTTTCTTCAGCCGAGGGAAAAATGCTTTTAAAAGTTTTTTAAAAAGCCTCTGATGACTGTGCAGCTCAGCTGGTCATGGGGGGGGGCACGGTTCTCCGAACCACCCGCCGCCATCGCTACCGGATCGGGCAATCCGGTCCAAACCAGGAGCATTTCATCCCTGGAATGTCCACAATTTAAATATGTTCTTCTGTAAACTTCTATGGAGTTCTTCAGTCCGAGCTATCTATTTCAAAGTATCCTTTTCAAAATATTTTTGAAAAAGATGCCATTGTCATTAAAAAATGGGGTTTGGGTTCCCAAATTCTGAAGTATACAAATATGCATATCTATTGATGATACCAAATTTGGAGCAACTTCATTCAGCATAAATCTCTTCTCAGGCCCTTTTGGGGTATTTATATATAGCATTTTAGTTACTTAGATGTCACTGCCTTCAAAACATAATCGATTATTAGATAACCGTTATCATTCTTACATCAACTGAATATTATAGTATATTATTTCTGGAAAATAGCATTTTGATCCTCTTTTTTAATGCTAAATCGATGCAATGCAGTAATCCAGATGTAAAATTACTATTTCTAAAATGGTGTTATATGGAAGATTTGGATAGATCCTTGGGTTTGGTTTTTCTTAATTTTAGACCAATGAAGGAATGATAATCATGAGATTTATTATTTCTTTTGTTAAAGGATAAATATGTTTTTATTTTAGCATTCAACTGGCAGTAATTATAGCTACAGGTAGTCCTCACATATCAAGTGCAATTGGGGCCATCACCTCAGTCGGTAAGTGATGCAATCATAGCTTCCTCCTTGACTTTGGTTTTTTGGAAGCTAGCTATAAAGGTCACTAATATTTGTTAAATTTGTTTAAGATTGCAAAAAACTATTTATGGCCTCAATTAGCTAATGGACAGAAGACTGCATGTTACTTACAAGTTCTGAATAAGTTGTGTACAAACAGAAATTGTGAATGGACAATTATAATCTAATACTAGATAACCTCTGCCTTGTTGGGGCATCATTTTAGATAAATTTCCTTACCTAAACAGAGAAACAGAATGACACAGGAGGACAAAAAAGCAGTGACAGTGGGAATGACAGTCAACTTCCTGCTGGCTTCCCAATTGAATTTCCTTTTGGGAATCTGGCAAGAGTATTGGAAACCTTCTCCTCCCCTCCCCTCCCCTCCCCTCCTCTCCTTTTTCATGGTCAGAACTGCAAAATCACCTGGAGTTTTTCCCATCAAGATTTTTGGGGTGATTAATATTCACAGTAGTTTGCATAGATCAGGGATGTCAAACTCGCATCATCACGGCATCGTCACGTGATGTGTCACAACTTTTTTCCCTTTTGCTAAACCGGGCGTGGCCAGTGGGTGACACATCTGGCCCACGGGCCGCGAGTTTGACACTACTGCCATAGATGGAGAGGGAGTGGGGAGGAACTGAATTAATTTTACATATAATTTCAGTAATCCTTTGAATGATTCCTGCCTTACCTGATGAATCTACAAGTTGGTGAGCAGCAACATCTGCAACTAAAGATGAACTTGAATTAGTGAAATACACATTAGAAAAATAGGTAAATCATAGAGCATTTTTTTTAAAAAGCTAAATGAATGGGTTTATAACTTCTATGAGTGTCTACATGTATAGTGTAAATTAGATTTTTTTAAATCTAATAATTCCTATATTTTCCTATATATTTATTTTCCGCTTTCTCCTTTTTCTTTTACAGGCAGACTTGAATGGCCCACAAGGGTGAAATTTACAGCAGTAACTGTGCCCTTGCCTTCTGTTCCAATTCTTGGTTGCTTGGAAGAAGATATGCTATTAAACCATTCTCCTTGCTTCTAAGCCAAAAGGATATTATGATCAACAGTATCAAAGCCATTCACAAATCAAGTAGAGATAGGACAAATATAGTATCCATGTCCTGGGACCATTCATAAATGCAATCAATACCATATCAGAGCTATATCTCTTCCTGAAAAACAAGAAAATTGGTTCCTCCAGTGCTCTTCAAAGCTGCAAGTCTATCATTTTCTCAAGAACCTTCCCTAAAAAGGGAGGTTTGCAGACTAGAGCAAAATTATCCAGTGCCATTAGAGCCATGATGGCTCATAAAAAGAGGGTGATCTGTCACTTCCTTTTGAGCAAGTGGAATCATCCTCTCCCATCAACAATCACTTTCCATCTCTTGGATTCAATTACTTGTGGTCTCCTGGGAGGCCTTAACCAACCAAAAGGCACATGGTTATAAAAGAGGCCAGGATTCACTCACCCATCCCCAAGGATCCCACCCACATTCTCAGGGCTAACTGACTCAAACGCTAAGGCTTGTGCAACATACACTGGGTGACTGACAGTGTGGGAGAATTTTCTGAGGAATCCGCAGAGTGAAATCTGAGTGAAGCAGAGAAACAACATACTGTAAAGTTTGAAATCAGATTACCAATAAGGAAACATCAGGAATGTTCTTCTTTTTATGTAGCAAAGCTTCCCTTGTCAGGAAAGAGAATGATTAGTTTACCTTAGCTGCCTCCTATTAAAGTAGACCTAACCTGACTCCTCACCCCTAAGTTTCCCCTCATCCCTTTCTTCTGGAAAGCAAGATGTGGGTCTGAATGCTCACTGGCTGTGTCAGCAGGATACCCTAATTCCTTATGCAGTACCCCATTCTTCACGACTATTTCTATCCTAATTTCTTTTCTATATGTGGATGGTGGATGGTGAGGGTAGAAATACCTGCCTTCCCAATGATGAGGGCTTTGTGGTGTTTGGTGTGTGTCTCCAACATTACAATCCTCTACCATTTGCCAAGAGCCACAATGGCGCAGTGGTTAGAGTGCAGTCCTGCAGGCTACTTCTGCTGACTGCCAGCTGACTGCAATTTGGCAGATTTCCAATCTCACCAGGTTCAAGGTTGACTCACCTTTCCATCCTTCCGAGGTGGGTAAAATGAGGACCCAGAATATTGGGGACAATATGCTGACTCTGTAAATGGCTTAGAGATGGCTGTAAAGCACTGTAAAGCAGTATATAAGTCTAAGTGCTATTCCTACTGGTATTCTCCAAGTATGTCTTAAATTTGGAAAATTTTGCATACCATTTTTATCACATTATCAAGCTCCCAACATGGATAATATTTTTTTTTCCAATTGTGTATATGTCTCTTTCAGGCATTAGAGTTTTTAACTGAGTGAGCTTTTCACCATATTTCAGATAAATGTAATCTGGGTTGTGCCTTCCTTCAAGAATGCTGCTGTTTCAGAACTTCCGGTTGACATTGCGGTGATACAGAAACAGAGAAATGGGTCTCCGCGTTCCCTGTGTTGAATTCTTCCTGTTTGTGGGCTCCAGAGGGAGCCTAAGCTGCCCTGAAGGGACCGTGAAGCAAACAGGGGCACCCTGTGAGGTTGAGGAGAGTCGCAGTTCTCCTGTCCAGCCCGGGGTCTTTTTTCCCTCTCAGTCATGGCAAGAAGAAGCAGCAGCCTAAAGATGGCTGCTACAAAGCTGGGACAACCGAAGAATAACAGCTAAGACTTGTGCTGGAGAGAAGGTGAGCCGTGCTGGAACTGGGGGAGAGGATTTTTCTTTTGTTCTAAATTTAACCCCAAGAAATAATTCGGAACCATTTGCCCAGAACTATGTATTAAAGTGGCACCTAAGCATTTTGGGGTGTCCTGAAGAAATACCTAACCGGAAATGAAAGCTGCAGGAGAATAAATAATAGATTTTGATATAACCAGAAAATTGACTCCTAAACTGGGAAGAAGTGGTAGTAGGAAAGCATTTTTTAAATATTGGAATTATCTATATACAAAACTTATTCTGTTTTTACATTTGTTGTATAATCCAAACAACAATGGACTAGTAAACTGAAATCTAAGTGGAAGATTAGATTTTGTCACCTGCTGACAAAAAGGGAAACTACAAGGAAGTGACTCAACCAAAGAGACATTTGAATATTACAAAGGGGATATAAAGGGGCTTTTGAGAACCTCTGAGACTGAATTTATAAAGGGGATATAAAGGGGCTTTTGAGAACCTCTGAGACTACTTAAATGGAACTGAGTGTTAACCTATGGGACATAAAGAATTGGGACTAGTGTGCTCCTTGAAGGGTAATTCAAAGACTAAATAAATAGTTCTTTTGGACTGTTGGACAAAAATCAACTCCCTTTTAAAAACAAAATAAGATACTTAAGAAAGAGAAATGAGTGGAATTATACAGAAGATGGATTTACTCTTTCAAAATACAAAAGACATTATGGACAAAGGATTTAAGGACATTATGGAAAAAATGGAAAATACTATACAAGGGATGATGAGCACAGACCAAGACGCCCAGGAAAGGGAGGGGTCAAAAAAAGAAGTGAAGAAGAAAGAAAACAAAGAGGAGAAACCAATGGAAATAATAGTAATTGATGAATTAAACCAGGGGGAAAACATATTAAGAGTGTTGGAAGTTATGTTTGAAATGAAGGAAGAGGCCTTGGTAGAATTCTTAGAAACTAGGCCAGGGGTCTGCAACCTGCAGCTCTGGAGCCGCATATGGCTCCTTCATCCCTCTGCTGCAGCTCCCTGTTGCTCAAACTATGTGTCAATGTGCAACACCCGCCGGCACATGATTTATTGAGCTTTTAAAACCAACTTTTTTTTTTTTTGAGTTCAAAATGCTTTTGTTGCATGCAGATATAAAAGAAGTGTTTTCTCTGTAGCAGGTCTTTGATTTCATAAATGCAACACACTATAGTTTTTTTTATACATAGCATAAAGGTTGAAAAACGATATATGCAGCATCATCTTCATTTTAGATTTCAAAAGGGTTTCGTGGCTTCCTGTGTTTTCTTTTCTGTGGGAAACGGGTCCAAACGGCTCTTTGAGTATTTAAGGTTGCCGACCCCTGAACTAGGCAGTGGAAGAGGGTAGAGGTGGGAGGAATACTTAGACTGGACATCCAAGAAATAGATATAGATGGAGGTTTAAGAGAGGAATGTGGGAGGCAAGTAAAAAAAAAGCATAACAGTTAAAGTATTGAAGTGGGAAAGAGACAATGGTAGATTATTTTTATCTTTATTGTTCTGATTTGCCTTTACGTTTTCCTCTCTTTCTTTTAAAACATAGCAATCAAAGGATGAAGCGGGCAAGAGATGATGGATGCATGATTCCTCTTTTTTGTTGCTGCTCTGAGTTGCTTTTCACTTTCTTTCTTTCTCTCCCTCTCTATTCTTTTTTTTTCTAGGCAGGTGACATGATTAGAAATTAGACAGGAAAGAAAGAAAAAGTTTCTTAATAAAGGATGACATGATTAAAAGCTATAATAAGTGATAGAAATTAAGGGAATATTAATGTATACATTTTTATTTCATAAAATGAAAGTAATAATGAGAAATAGGTGGAATAATTGAGCAATGATAGACTGTAACCTAATATAGATGTGTATTGTTATTAGAAATACATAAATTGACTGAACGTAATAATAACGTTCAATCTGATCAGTTTCGTATGCATTGGAATGTATGGTGCCACACTGTTCACACATTGATTTGACATTTTTATAAAAAATAAAAAAATAAAATCCTTTTTTAAAAAAAGAATGCTGCTGTTTCTGCATAGACCAGTCTTATGCCATCCAATAGTGTCAGACAAACTGAAGCAGCCATACAGGCTGCAACAAGGCACAAATAGGATTTCTTCTTCCCATCAAGAATGGTTCTGGAACACTTCTTGGCTCTCCAGCTTAGGATTCCTGATGTAGAAATGTGTACTGGGATTTTAGATATTTGGAGGCAGTCCTTCCCCAAAGTCAATTCTCAATTTCTTTCCACTTGAGGCTCCTATGAAATAATGCTGCCCTTCTTTGGCTCCACCCAGCATTACACGCCCTGCTCCCTTCCTTAATAGCAACAATAACACCTGTAAGATACTTTAATGTTGTATCAGCAACCGTGCTGGAAAAAAGGATGGACTAAATTCAACTTTTAAGGTTTTAAATCTACATTTAGACTAACTTCTCAATGATAACCTCTTTGGCTTGAACTTGGTTTATCGGTTTACTTTAGCAGTGATAGGAAAATGTCAAGCTGAGTGATAGTGCAGATGCTTCCCTTAGGTTTGATTCCAAGCTCAAGACCTGGAATCTCAGACTAGGAGAAAAGGCCCACTCTGAAATCCCAGGGAGCCACTGCCAATTCTAGTCAACAATAACACATTGGTTGAACAAGATTCAGTGGGAAACAAATCACAAAGAATTTTTATTGCCACTTGATCTTAAGTGGAGAGAACATTTCTGTAATATATTGGGTTTTCTTACCTTTCTGTAGAGTTTCTTCAAGGTTTTTTACAAGATCATTTCTGTTGCATTTTCGAAGGACTTCAATGCACACCATTAGAACATCTTCTCCATAATATTGAATCATGAGATCTACAACATTTTCTTTATTAGCATGCTCCAATGGACCCTTAGGAATGTTTTGCTTTCCAGCATAATTAATATGATTTAGCTTCCATTTAAATTTTTTAAATTGATCCTCAATGAGTTCATTCAATGCTTTGGAGAGACGTTCTTCCACAATGTTACTCATGTCAACTATGATGGGTTATATCCAATCTAAAATTAAAATTAGAGAATTAAACTAAAATGCAAAACAAGCTTTGAAGGGAACAGTACTAAACTTAAACTGCTTAGCACATTTCACAAAGGCACAGCAGTTTATTTATGATTTCATTTGTACAGGTTTGTGTATGTCACCTATTTCATACATTCAAGGCAAGTTATATTCCTAAAACATAGACAGCACTCCACCTCACCTGAGATGTAAGCTATAACCAGGATGCCTATCCTTCAAGGTTCCCCTGTTCTTTTGCCTTGCACATAATGGGCAGACAGATATGTCTTTAAGTAACACATCCCTGTTTGGAGCTACACTATTTGGAAGGTGCAAAAACACCACAAACTCTTTCTTCTGATTATCAAAAAGATATAGAGGGTATTCCCCAAATATCCAATTCCATTTAGGTCATCACAAGACCAACCACTGAAAATTCCATTCCTGAACCCAGACCACAAGAGATGCAGAAACTCTGTTTCATCCAAAGCCCTGCATAAGGAGGTTGCCCCTTGCTGGATAATTTCATAGAGAAGGTGGATGGACATCTTATCAGATGAATTCTGTACTGAGAAGAGGATTGGACGCAATGACCTTTATGATTCTAGCTGCATCCCACTGCCTTTGGTACAAGATTCCCTAAAATGGGGAGTTGACGAAGTGATAATTATCTAAAAAGGCTAGCTGAAATGATGTCTATACACTTAAATAAGTGATTACCAATATTCTACCGAGGGCTGAGGTGGCGCAGTGGTTAGAATGCACTACTCCAAGCTACTTCTGCTGACTGCCAGCTGCCAGCAGTTTGGCAGTTCGAATCTCACCTGGCTCAAGGTTGACTCAGCTTTCCATCCTTCCGAGGTCAGTAAAATGAGGACCCAGATTGTGCATGCTACCATATCCTACATCCAATCATGTTCTGTATTTTAAGTTTTTAGGCTCAGTATATTGTTTACAAACCATTATGGCTGAGATAACACAATCCAGTTGTAAGTCAAACCAAGCAAATTACATTACAGCCACAGATAAGTGAGCAAACTCTTTGGGTTAGGTGTCAGACCTGCTTCCTTCAACATTCAAGAAAGAATGACCCAGACTCCATGTTGTAGAGAATGGTAATAATTTTTACTGACTGCGAAAATGAACGCAGATATAGGAAAGCTAAATCTGGAGAAAAATGCGGCAAAGCAGAATAATATAAATCATCCCCTCCCATAGTCTCCCATAAGCATCCAATCCATGGGTCAG
>JANHZT010028549.1:0-10641 GCA_032468215.1 Stegonotus admiraltiensis | reverse complement strand
ATCCATGGACGGGATGTTTCACATTGATGCTGAGACCACTGAGTGCAGATCTTATTAATTCTTGCGTGTGTGACCACACCCACTCTGCTGCGCTCACGTCAGTCTTTCTCACTCAGTTGCTGAGTGACCTGTCAAATCTGAGTGCTCTCTTCTACAGTGATATATAGTGATTAAATTGGACTTTGCTTTAACGTTCCCATCAAATTTCGAATTCTCCTGTGGAACTTTAAAAGGAAGGAGCTGCTATGAGGGACAATCCCTGCTGCTGCGGAGCGGTAATGAGCCTGGGGCTCCAGGCCGTTCTGCTCCTTTTCGCCATCTTCCTGAGGCAGCAATCCGGATTCCGACCCGGCTGGGCGGATCCGTGAGCTTCTAGCCGCTGGCGCTGTGTTGGATTGCCGGTGAGCTGGCATAGCCGCACGCGCCCCAGCTCCATAAATTGTGGGCGGCTCCGGAGTAAAGGCTCAGTTCACTGAGCCACACTCTGACGTCCAGGCTAGCTTCGCGGTGCGCAGGAGTCGGCGACAGTTTGCGCCTTCCACGACCACGCCGCTGAGGTAATCGTCGATGCCCCCCCGCGACCATTTTCTGCCGAGCATTGCTGAGCAGTCGCCATCTTGGGAAGGGCCTCGCCTGCCGGCCCCCTTATTGTCAACATCCCTGACTGGAGGTGCCATTTTAAGAAGGTCCTTTCCTGTCAGTGGCCATTTTGGGAGGGTCCCTGCCTGACGGCTGCCATTTTGAGGAGGACTTTGACTGGCGGCCGCCATTTTGAGGAGGTCTTCACCTAGTGGCCGCCATTTTGGGGAGGTCGAAATGTCTAAAAACGGACTGACTGCTGTTTTACTTGCAAGGAAATAGCGAAGTGCGCTTTGGGCTTATACAACAGCCTGCGCACACTTGCCTGGATTGAAAGGCCTGGTCTCAAAGGTCTGCAGGCCTGCCACTTTAACGAGTGATTGCCAAGGGTTCTGAACACCCAGTTTCCTTCTGGGGTCACCCTTTGTTTTTCTGTCACCAATTCCTGACCTCATTCTTGGCTCAGTATGGCTGATTCTTCGCTGTCGTATGACTTGGAGCAGGAGGGCAGTGCGCCTGAGACTCAACACCAGCGCAGGCCTGTCCCCAAAAAGGCTCGGACCAAAGTTTCTTCCAAGGCTTCCAAATCATCTAAACCCTTGATCCAGGACAAGACAGAGCTCTGACGGCACAAAGCCCTGGAGAGGCAATTTGAGAAAGCAAAGTGTCATGACACAAGCCATCTGGCCACTGCAGCTGACCCTAGAGCGCCTTTGCAATCTCATGAGGGCGCAGGGCCTTCTCGGCTTCCACAGCCCAGGTCAGGTCCTCGCGTGGGTGACCGTGTCTCTATAGCAGCCTTGGGCCTATCCAAGGGCAAGTCTCTATTGTTGCCAGATGTGTCCTCAGCTGCAATTCCGGGAATGGCCACTGAATCACATCGGCTTCCAGAAGCCACGTTTACACCGACGGCCGCAGGGCTCTGCACTGACGAACCACCTGCCCAGGTGAACTTCCACTCAATGCTTTCTGAGGCGTTGGCCAAAATCTTGGCAGCGGGACTACAGCAAGGGGCGGAAGCCCCTCCAGCTCCCGCTCCTCAGTCTTGTCCACAATCCCATGACAAAGGGAAGGCGATGGTCCCTGCTTACACTCACGCTGACTATGTTTCTTCAGAGGAATCTTGAGTGTAGTGATGACTGTCCAGAGGACATTGAATTTTCTGATGACGAGGGACTGCCCCCGGACAAACCTGCATTTACAGGCCTCTTTAGGCCTTCTGTATTCAAATCATTACTGCATAAAGCAAAGGTAACTACTAATTTGGGTACCACAGCCGCTTCACTTGACAACTCTAACCAAGCTACGGCCCCGCATGAGGCTCTCTTTCAGGTCTCCAAGCCTGAAAAGGATGTGGTTCCATGTCCGCGATTATTTGTGGATGTAATCCAGACAGCTTTCAGTCAACCAGGTTCATTGACTGCCCCAAGTGGCCTGGATAAGAAACTACTCAGCGGCTCCAGACCTTGAGGATATTTTGACTTTACCTTCTGTTGATACCCCTGTAGCCAGCCTTTCTTCAGCCTCCCTGGTGTCTATGGACATAGTCAATGGCCTCAAGGCCGAAGATAGGAAGACTGAACTTGGCTTCCGGAAGGCACACCAGGCGACGGCTTGGGCAATCAAGGCAGCCACGGCCACGTCATTCTTTAACCGGGCTTCATTGATCTGGCTATGACAACTTCAGGAGAGATTGGCTCCTGATGATAAGAGATTACATCAAGATACTAATAAGCTGGTGGCGGCTATGGAGTATTCTGCGGATGCTTCGTTGACTGCAGCCAAATTCGCATTGAGGGCTCTCGCCTCCACTGTGACAAACCGCAGATTATTCTGGCTCCGCAATTGGAAGGCGGACGCCAAAGCAAAGTGGAAACTGGCCTCTGCTCCTTTTAAGGCCCTGGCATTGTTTGGAGCGGCGTTAGATCCTCTGTTGGTGGAGGATAAGGATAAAAGGAAGATCCTCCCATCTTCTTACCACAGACCGAAGAGGCGTTACGTTCCTTATTCACAATGCCAGTCCTTTCGCCCCTACTCGGGCACAAGTGGATCCTACACCCAACGTGCTTATACCCATGCTTCAGACCGTGGTCCCGACCGACAACTTTTTTGTGACCGGTCTAGATACCAGCCTCAGCAGAAGCGCCCATTCAGGGGCGGCGGCCCTAGATTGGCCCATAGGGGCAAGTGACTTGCCGGACTCAGGTCCCATTGGCGGTCGTCTCCAGCAATTTCACTGTCAATGGGATCTTTCGACCACAGATGCTTGGATTCGACACACGATTCAACACAGACTCTCTGGAATTTCAGGCTGCACCGCCCAGCCGATTTCTCCACTGCCCAGTGCCTCCGTGTCTGGAACAGTGACAACTTCTGCAGGCGGAAATCTCTCATCTCCATCAGGGCAATCGAGCCAGTGCCCATCGGACAGGAGTGGACTGGATTTTACGCTACCGTATTTCTGGTGCCCAAGTCATCGGGGGGCCACAGAGGCATCTTGAACCTGAAACACCTCAACAAATACATTCTGTATCGCAGGTTCAAGATGCAGTCTCTCCGTTCTATCCTGGCTTGTGTCAGGCATGGCGACCTGTTACAGTCAGTGGACCTGAAGGAGGCTTACCTGCATGTCCACCCGGCACACCGCAGGTATCTGAGGTTCAAATACAACAACAACCATTTTCAGTACTGTGCGATGCCCTTCGGGCTTTCCTCATCGCCCAGAACCTTTACAAAACTGGTGGTGGTGGTGGCTGCGACAATCCAGGCTCTGCCGATTCGCGTCCTTTGTTACCTGGACGATATCTTGGTCCTGTCGTCCTCGCACCCTCAGGCGACGAGGGACATCGAAATGGTGATCCAAGTGTTCCAGGCCCACGGTTTCTCCATCAATCGTCCAAAGAGTAATCTGACCCTGACCACCCGTCTCCAGCACCTGGGTGCAATAATAGACTCTTACGCAGGGCAAGTGTTTCTTTCTCCAGACCGGATTCGTGACATCAAGATGTTGGCAACGCAGGTGAACGGCCAGAGAACGGTTCCATTCCTGTTACTGGCCCGATTGTTATGGAAGATGGTGTCTTGCATCGATATCGTTCCCTGAGCACGCAGACACACCCGGCCCCTCCAATGGCTTCTTCTTCCCTTTCAAAAATCGAGATGCAGCACATCGTAAACACAAATTGCGTTGCCGCCACAGGTCTGCTTGTCTCTCAAATGGTGGATGTCGTCAGCTCTCCTGAAAGGTTGTCAATTTCTCCACACCGACTGGTTAGTTCTGACATCCGATGCCAGCCTTCACGGCTGGGGGGCACATCTTCTGGACCTAGTGGCTCAAGGTCAGTGGTCGTCGATGGAGCGGTCGAACAGCATCTACTGGCTGGAGCTGAGGGCTGTTGGACTCGCTTTACGCCATTTTCGCCACACATTGGAGGGACAACACATATTGGTCCTGACGGACAACATCACCAAGGCCCATATAAATCAGGAGGGAGGCACGTGATCCAAGCCCCTGATGATCGAAGCAGAGAGACTGCTAGCCTGGGCAGAGTGCCACACGGCATCCCTGAAAGCAGACCACATTTCAGGACTGTCCAACATACAAGCGGGCTGGCTCAGCAGGGAACGGCTCGACCCTGCGGAGTGGCAACTGCACCCCAGCATTTTTCTCGAGATCTCTCGGAGGTTCGGCGCCCCCCTCATGGATTTATTTGTCACACCTCAGAACACCCAACTGCCGAGGTTCTATTCACATTACCCCAGTGCAGGGGCAGAAGGCTGCAATGCTCTACGCTGCTCGTGGTTTCCCAGCCTCCTCTATGCATTCCTGCCCTTCCCGCTGATCCCTCAGGTCATCAGGAAGCTCCTATCCGACTGCGCAGAAATCCTGCTAGTCGCCCCTCTCTGGCCTCGCAGACTGTGGTATTCTGACCTAGTGCACCTTTCCAAGTCACCACCATGGACTATTCCTCGACACAGGATCTCGCTCCGCCAGGGGGTCATCGTCCACCCAGAGCCACAGTGGCTCAGATTGACCGTCTGGGATTTGAGCGGGTCCAGTTGAAGGACAGATTGCCAGATGGGGTCATCCAAGTGATTCAGGCATCCAGGTGGCCTTCAACGACACGGATTTATGAGGCCACATGGAGGGCATTCTCAAGTTGGTGTGCATGCCATTACGTCCACCCAACTTCAGCAGGGATCTTGGATGTCCTTCTGTTTTTACACAACGGGCTGCTGAAAGGTCTAGCCCCAGCGACATTACGACATCAAGTGGCAGTTCTTGCCACAGTACTTACCTGTGAATGGGATCGTACATTGTCCCAAAACCCGAAGATTCGGAGTTTTCTACATGGAGCGTCCAACATCTCTGCCCCCATGGTCCATCGTTATCCATCCTGGGACCTGCCATTGGTACTACAGTCACTTACCTCACCGCCCTTTGAACCGTTGCGCTCAATACCGCTCAAATTTCTGACCTTCAAGGTCACATTTCTTATTGCCATAACTTCTGCGAGACGAATTTCCAAACTCACCGCCTTGTCCATCCGCAAAGACCTTTGCATTTTCCATACTGACAGGGTGGTGATGAGGTTAGACCCTTCGTTCTTGCCTAAGGTTAACTCCTGGTTTCACCGGGCCCAGGAGCTCATCCTCCCGGACTTCTGTCCGAATCCATGACATCCAACAGAAACACAATGGCATATGTTGGATGTACGGCATGCCCGTTGTTACATCAGACGCACGGAATCATTTCGTCAGACGGAGGCTTTATTGGTGTCTTTTCACCTGTCTTCTATGGGTCATCGGGTGTCATCTTCCATGGTGGCCCGGTGGATTAAGGCCTGCATTTCGCTCGCGTATGACCTTAAAGTCAAGCCTAGGCTGGGCAAGATCTATGCGCACTCCACTCGCAGTGCGGCGACAACGGCAGCGTGGGCGACCCGGGTCTCCATTCTGGACATTTGCCGTGCGGCCTCTTGGTCTTCGGCTTCATCCTTTATACGCCACTACAAAATCGACACTTATGCATCGGCAGAGGCATCATTTGGTCATAGAGTATTGCAGCAGGTGGTCACTGTCCAGAACGCAGGGAGCAGCCAGCCTCCCGCCCTGGATCATTGAACTTGGGTATATCCCGTCCATGGATTGGAGGAGCAGCGCAATGGAAAACGGACGTTACCTGAACGTCCATTTTCAGGGCGCTGCGACTCCAATCCTTACCTGCCCTCTGTGGGCTGCCTGCTCCTGCTTCCTTGCTTACCTTCTCCGGAGTTTGTTCTTTGTTGTAGATCCCTGGTTCTTGCGCCTTCATGAGGAAAGACTGACGTGAGCGCAGCAGAGTGAGCGTGGTCACACACGCAAGAATTAATAAGATCTGCACTCAGTGGTCTCAGCATCAATGTGAAACATCCCGTCCATGGATTGGAGTCTCAGCGCCCTGAAAATGGACGTTCAGGTAAGCCAACGTCCGATCTCAAATAATGAAAATCCAAGACTGAATTAGCTCACTTTCTATATAAAATCTGTTACATTTAATAAATGCACATTTATTTTGATTAAAGATATCTATCAGTTGAAGTGAGCAAATAAAACAAACATAAAATAGCTTGATTTAGGTCACATTTTATGTGTTGCAAATCTGTGCTAAATCCTTTTGAGCAGTAGGTTGCTTGAATTTGATGTCTAACAATAATCTATCCGGAATCGATAGTGAGTGAGTGGCTGCTCATATGACTTTTATATTTGTTTTTCTTTTTTGTAATAAGTTTTTATTTTATTTTATATAAAAATTCCAACTTCAATTGAACAGTGCATTGTCTGGGTACAAGTCATTTTAGGAAGTAAAGTGTTTACAACAATACTCATTGCATTAATATCAATTATACTAATATTAATAACAGTAATAATCATACTATTTGTTTAACCAGTTTAACATATCTTCCTTATATCACTGATCTATATATTTCCCTGTTTCTAGCTCCTGTTTTTGTCACCTAGCCATTGATAAAATAATTCCCAAGTCAAAAATACTCAGTTTCTTCCTTTTCGTTAATTGTGTTAGCTAATCCATTTCTGCACATTCTAATATTTTTCTAATCACATCTTCATCTCTTGGGATCTCTTCACTTTTCAATTGTTGTGCAAATACAATTCTTGCTGCTGTTAATACATATAAAATCAGATACACATTCCGTTTATTATACTTGTCTGGCAAAATGCCCTACAAAAATGTCTCTGGTTTCAAGTCTATATGTTGTTTTATCATTTTTTCCAGCTATGTATGTATTTTGTCCAATATTTTTTGGATTTTTGACATGTCTACCACATGATAGTATGAACCGGTATTTGGTGACATTTCCAACGTTTTGCAGAATTATCCTTAAACATCCTTCCTAATCTTGCAGGCAGAAAATGCCATCTATAAAAGATTTTATAAAGATTTTCTTTGTATGCAGTAGACATTATTAATTTATAATTTGTATCTCATAATTTCTGCCATTGATCTAACTCAATCGAATGGCCAAAATTTTTAGCCCACACTATCATTGTTTCTTTTACTTGTTCCTCTTCCATCTTAATACTTAACAAATAGCTATATATTTTCTTTATTAATTTTTCATTTGTCTCTGTTAATATCAGATCTAATTCTGTTAATTCTTTATTTAAACCATACATTTTAGCATCCTTTTTGTATCTAGATTGTATCTGCACATACGACCACCGTATTATCTCAATCCCTTGATCACTCAATTCCTGTTTAGTTTTAAGTTCCCCTTTTCATTTAAAGTATCTTTACATTTGGTAATGTTCACTATATCAATAACATTTAGATAAATCAGTGCCTCCATTGTTGAAAGCCAGATCGGTATTTTCAGATAGTGTTGTTCTTAAATTTTCTCCCAAACTGATAATAGTGCATTCCTAACATGGAAACAGCTATGTATTTTTTTCCCATACCATAAGAAGGCATGCCAACCTAATTCAAGATCATGTCCCTCCAATGTCAATAGTCTTTTGTTCTTCAAACAAATCCATTCTTTTACCCAAGTAAGTATTGAAGCCTGATAATACAATTTTCAATCTGGTAGCCCAAAACTACCTCTATTTTTAGAATCTTATAACATTTTCAAACTTATCCTTTCTTTTTTCCCTTGCCAGATATATTTTAATATTATTTTATTTAATTCTTCAAAATATTTTTTCCAGTTTTATTGGTAGTATTTGAAATAAATATAATAATTTTGGAAAAATATTCATTTTTATAGTGGCTACTCTTCCCATCAACGATAGTTGTAGATTTTTCCACTTCTCTAAGTCTGTTATGATTTGTTGCGCCAGTTTATAATAATGATCTTCTTTAATTGTTACACACCTTTCCATTAGTTGAATTCCTAAATATTTAACTTTCTTAACTATCTGTATACCTATTTTCCTCGTTAGTTCTTTTTTCTGTATGTCTATAACATTTTTAACTATTGTTTTGGTTTTTTCTTTACTTATTTATATTCAGTCCTGCAACTGCAACCATATTCTTCTATTTTCCTAATTAGTTTAAGTCCATTTTCTTGTGGGTCCTCTAAGATAAAGACCAAATCATCTGTAAATGCATGTAATTTATATTGTTCCTTTTTTATTTCCATACCTTTATAATTACTATATTTTGTCTAATATTTCTATTTAACACTTCCAATGTCAATATAAATAGTAAAGGACATAGTGGACATCCTTGTCTTGTGCCTTTTTTATATTAAAATTCTGTCGTACCTCGGTTTACCATCAGCTTTGCCGTTTGTTTATGGTATATTACCTTTATCATGTTAATAAATCTCACCAAAGTCTATAGATTTTAGTTATAACAACATAAATTGCCAATTTATATTCTCCATTGTTAGTGGTGGTAGCATCCAAAAATGGGTTGTCCTCGTCTGTTAGCCAATAGGACCGAGACTGTCGAAGTTGCGAGGACACACCTACACCAACGGTCCCCAGCTTTTGTCTCGGTCTTAGCTGAGGACAGACGTGTTTCGTATAGGACAATCTATTTCTGGATCATGTTATCCTTTGATAGAATTATTGTTGCTTTATTTAGGAATTTTTCTCCCTTTCGTGGCAGCTATATTACCAACGACTGCTGTACCACTAATATCCCAGCATGAAGAGCTTTTAGCTCGAGCCCGCTGAAGGCCACCCTGCGGCAAGTCAGATCACCAGCCAGTGACTCTGCTGGGCAGCCAGTCGAGCATTGCTCGTCGTGCTGACCTGAGAGCCTGCTGACAAGGCTCTGAAGTTTTCCGGCTTGGTGATTAGCCTTGCGTGCCGCTCCAAGCCGAAGGACTGCCGGGCTGACAGGAAAGCCTGGGCTGTCACTGACAGCCACCGCCGCCAAGTCAGACGAGCTTGAGGGATCACTGCCCGCTGCGGGCATACTTGAGGAGCCGGCAGGAGCCTTGGACCCGGGCACGATTCCCGAGCCGCTCCTCATTTGAGCACTCTCAGAAGAAGCCCACGGCTCTGTCTTCACTTGTGGCAGCCATCTTTTGATCTCAGCTGTTGTGGGGCTGCCGAGAATGGCGGATGCGGTGCCTAGCATTAGCGGGGCTTTTCCTGCCACTTTGACCACCTCAGAGGTGGGCTCCCTGGGAGGTAAGCAGGGCAGAGACCTTGGGATCGAGGTCTGCCAGCAGAACGGCGGCTGCAGAGGTCTCCAAGAGATTGAAGAAGCTCCCTAAGCCTTCCAAGGCAACACAGAGAGTTCAGGCTAGGAGGCAAAAGGCTATTGATAAGGAGGTTGCCAGGGCACTAGCCAGCAGTGATCAATTGCCTCAATCTTTGGGCGCGCCCATTTCCCGCCATTATGCAGTGCGACATTTAATTTTGCCTCAGCATTCTGACAGCCGGCCTAACTGCTCTCTGTCACCAGATGGTGCTGCTGAGCAACCTTTTACAGGCAATCTGCCCAGCAAGAGGGAAAGCCTGTATGCTTCTCAACCAGACCCTTTTTCTGCCTCTACAGCTTGGCAACAGCCTGTCAGGCCTAAGGTTCCAGCTACAGAGGCATATCTACCCCAAATACATTGGAACTCCGATCAGGGGAGAAACACCAAGGCCAATTTCTATCTAATATGGAGGCCATTATTTATGAGGAAAGGGGAATAGCTGCTGGGTTGCAACGCAGCCGCAGCCGCAGCCGCAGGGAAGCTTCCCTCAGGCCTGAAGGATCTGTAGATGTGCCCGTCAGAGGGCAGAGCTCAGGGGGACAGTTACGCCATCAAACGTCCTCTTCCCCAGTGTCATCTGATTATTCTGATTATCAGGAGGACATAGATAGAGAGATGGAGCTCTCAAAGGATGAGGGCTTATCCCCTGAACAACCAGCCTTCATTGGTCTGTTCCGACCTCATTTATTTATTTATTTATTTATTATTTAAGTTTGTATACCGCCCTTCTCCCAGCGGGACTCAGGGCGGTGAACAGCCAGATAAATACATATAATACAAAAATTGAAACCATATTAAAATTATTAAATAGGTTGGCCCAAAATTTAAGACCCCACAAAACAGATTTAAAACCCCAGATTAAAATACTTCCAAAAGAGGTTAGGCCAAGCCGGCTAAGTGGAACAGATGTGTCTTCAGGGCCCGACGAAAGGTCCGGAGGTCCAGGATCATGCAAATCTCTGGCGGCAGATGGTTCCAGAGGGCAGGGGCTGCCACAGAGAAGGCTCTCCCCCTGGGAGTCGCCAGCCGACATTTTTTGGCTGACTGCACCCTGAGGAGCCCCGCTCTGGGAGCGAACTGGCCGGTGGGAGGTTATCGGCGGCAGAAGGCGGTCTCGTAAATAGCCAGGTCCTAAGCCACGGAGCACTTTAAAGATGGTCACTAATACCTTGAAGCGCACCCTGAAGACCAAAGGAAGCCTGTGCAGCTCGCGCAGGAGAGGTGTCACATGGGAACGCCTCATTGCTCCCATAATCCCCTGTGCGACCACATTCTGGACCAACTGGAGCCTCCGGGTGCACCTCAAGGGGAGCCCCATGTAGAGAGCGTTACAATAGTCCAG
>JANHZT010028316.1:0-10658 GCA_032468215.1 Stegonotus admiraltiensis | reverse complement strand
TGCTTAACGCATTGTAAGCCGCCCTGAGTCTCCGGAGAAGGGCGGCATATAAATCAAAGCAAAAAAATATATATATCCTGTCCATCAAGCAACCTTTCGCAGCCCACTTTTAAAAAACAAAAACAAATAGTAACTTTACAGTGGCTGTCACCATGAAAGACATGCTTATTAAGCATTTCACCCAGATCCTGTGTTTGCACTGCTCTAACAGCCACAGAACAGCTGATTGGCATTCCAAGTATTTCATTTCAGCCCACAGGGATTTTTAATTTATCTATGTGGCCCTTTCTCCTTGAAGAATTGTACAGGCCTGATAGACACAACCCAAAATAGGCAGGCTCCATTATGATTGTAAATCAAAGATTACCCATAAAGAAAGCATGGTCTTTCCAATCCAGATTTTATCTGGAAATAGCAAGGATTAAAGTGGACCCCTCCAAAATAGATCTTTTATTATTGATTGGGAGGGGGGCCGCAATGGCTCAGCGGTTAAACACTTTCCAGGTTTGATACCTGAACTCCGAACGATGAGGTGGGCTTCCATTACTTGCCCCAGCTCCTGCTCACACAGCAGTTCAAAAGCATGCAAATATAAGTACACTAATAGGTTCCATTTTGGTGGGAAGGTAACAGAGTTAACACTATAGCCAGCTATAGAAATGGAGATGAGCACTGTGCCTTAGAGTGGGACACGACTGACAGGAAAATCTTTAACTTTTTACTATTGATTAGGGCCATTTCTAATTTTACCTAATCAAACAATGTTTATTTTTGTTACCAATATTCTCTTTACGTGCATATTTTAGGAATATGCTGCCTAAATTCATCTATCTCAATCTCTTCACTCAAGGGATTACACAGATAGTTGCATTTAAGGTTATCAGATTTTATTACAGCGAATGGCAGTACAATATTTAAATTAATGCCACAATAAATTTCAGGTCACGTTACCAGATTTTTAAATAACCATATGTTATACTTGCTGTTAGTGTGTAGCTCATTTTTTCTGGGGCCAAGGGTACTGCTAATTTTCAAAACTGGAGATTCCTCTATAACAAGACAATGTAGCAATGACTGAGGTGGATTTTTTTCCTCAATATTTTATTTTTCCACAACTATTCTCCCACTACAAATCATATTGATGTAAATCTGATGCAAATCACTCCGATTTGCATCAGAACAGTTCCTATGCAAATTTAACATTACTTTCTGAAAATTATCCCATGCAATTGCCATGCGAAATAAAAATAAAAGGGAATAAATCATGGTACAATATTTCTTTTGATGCCAGCCAGTCCTAATAGCAGCTATTTTACACTACTCACTACTGCCTTATGTCCAGGTTGTTGTCAATGTCTACAACGAAGTCCTTATTCCGCTTTTATTTGGCACTGGGGAGGCTGTACCTTTACACCTGTTGTGTGCAATTCTAGATTTCCTACTGTATTTCTAGTAGATATAACTGCATATCTACTATATTTCCAAAAAGATAACAGTGTTGACAAGTTTGAACAAGTTCAGAGGAAGACAACAAAAATGATACAGGAAGCTCACCCCAATGGGACTAACCCGTTCACCAGCGCCAAGAAAATAGGCCTGCTACATCTCAAAAATTCAGGTGGATGAGGTCAAGGAGAGGAACTTTTTCTACTGTGGTCCAGAACCTGTGAAACACTCTACCACTAGAGATGAGAACTGCTCTGACTCTTTTGGCCTTCCGGAGGGATTTTAAAGTTGGTTCTGCCATTTGGCTTGGGGCCACAAGGGGGGCGCTCACGGCTGAAGGTGGTTGACTAGGTAAGACGGCCTTACCTCCAGTCTGTCCATCTCCTTGGTTTTTTGCATCGTTTAAAATTTTAATGCACATACTTTTAAAATTGTAATTTTTCTATTTACCTTTTTATGTTCTGTAAACCGCCCAGAGTTGATCTATTGGGGAGATGGGGAACATATGTAACAAACAAACAAATAAATAAATTTGGGACATGCCTCATGCAGGCAGGCTGAAGTAATGTTGGATGTTCATCTGGAGAATGAAGACTGAGGAAGATCGCTCAATGTTCGGTTATAACTTAGTAGCCTAAAATTTGATATTTAAGACCTAACCATGGTTTAGTTACGTGCTGACACCTGCTGTAAACCAGGAAGCATTGTCACCATCATATTGTTGGTTGTTCTCTTTCCTTCCACTTTTTGCTGAATTATATACCAATCGCACTTAGACCTATATACCGCTTTACAGACCTCTCTAAGCGGTTTACAGAGCCAGCATATTGCCCCCAACAATCTGGGACCTCATTTTACCAACTTCTGAAGGATAGAAGGCTGAGTCAACCTTGAGTCACTTAGAACTGAACTCCTGGAGTGAGCAGTGAAGAGACTATTCAACACAAGTAGCTCTTTCCATATGCATGTTATCATTTCTACTTTGAGGAGAAACTGCACTAATTATTCTATGACCCATTTCCTTCCTTTCTTGCCTATCCATGGTGTTCGCAAGAGTCTTTTACAACACCAAAGTTCAAAATTATCAATATACTGTTTTTAGATCCTTCAGTCCAATTATATTTTCCTCCCACTGTTTCCAACTTTGGCATTCCTTCTTTCTTATATCCTGAGTAGTAAACATTATGATCTCCTGAGATGTGTAATTCTGTATCAATTTGCTTGTCTAAGATTTCAATATGTAATTGATTCTTTTCATCTTTTATTGACCTTTCCCATGTTCATGTTTATTAGATTTTATATTCATACTGTGATTCTTTCTCTCCAGTTTCATGGCAACATCAGTAACTAGATGTCCTAGAGTCTTTAATCTAGCCATGGCATAATCACTCTTAAAGACCCTTGTCTTCTGTGCAGTATGAAATGACGCCTTTGCCACTATCATTAAAGTGATAATCCACTTCCAATACAGATAATCCTCGATTTACATCAACAAATGGGGCTGGAATATTGTTCACTAAACAATGTCGTCAGAGTCATGACATGATTGGACTAGATTTTCCATTTTTACCCTGATTAAGCAAATCCTGCAGTTGTTAGGCGAAACATGTGGTCATTAAATGAATCTGGCTTCCCCAGTTGACTTTCCATGTTGGAAGATCATAAATCATGACCATGTGACTACAGGAACTGCAACTGTTGTAATGCAAGCCAGCTGCAAGGCACCAAAACTGCAATCACTTGATGTCGGATGGTGTGATAGTTGTACCTTTGAGGATAGGTCATATATAACTTTTTATGAGGCTGTCATAACTTTAAACCATCATTAAACCAATGGTTGTAAATTGAGGATTACCTGAATCTTTCTAGATCACTGTTATTTAATATAGGCACTGCTTCTTTATATTGCCATATCATATATGGCTGAGAAGGTGGATGGAACGTGCTTTGGACTACATCATCCTTGGTGCACTCCCAGCTTTCCTCACTTACCTCTCTTCCTGCCATCCCTTGCCAAAATGAGGCAGCATAGCAGCGCTTTTGGGAGTAGGTAGAGGGAGAAGAATAGTACAAATAGATAATTTGAAAAATGCATTTTATACACACACACACAAAATTCAAACTTAAATATGAACCTGCTGAATTTTTCTTCTTCCCTTCACATTATTTCTCTTTTGGTTTTATAAACCAAGGACAGGATTCAACTCCCCACCCCATTAATCTACACGCTACTATAAATCTCAGTGTTATCTATTTGTAACCTTCCATTAATCAAAACATTGGATTCCAGTGCAATCACTTTTGAATCAAGCTACTGCAAATGTGCTCATTTTAAGAAAGTGTCCAAAATCTAAGACCCATTACTCTCACAGAATTGAAATTTCAAGGACCTTCAAGACTTCTATTCCCAGGCTTGTAGACACTGTAGTAGTGCTACAACTGGTCATGTGATCATAAATTCCAATGTTCCCGGTCAGTTTCCCACTAGAAAAGTCAATGGAAAGCTGACAGGAAATTGGAAATCACTCCTGCCCACAGTTTTTTTGTCCACCAATGATCATTCTGTTTATTTTTTAACAGAAGTAAATATTGACAAAGGACGTTCCAATGGGTAGGTTGTTTTGTTATATACAAACTGCTCGAACAGCTTTGTTTGAATAAAAAGTTTGATAATGGTCCTTTTTTGAGTTTTTATGTATAACTAATATGACCACTTAAGAAAAGTACATTGAATTTGACCTAAAAATAGAACTAGGTGATATATTCCAAGTTAATTTTAATTTTTTTGTTTTCCAGAGATTTTGTCAAAACACTGTTTTCTTCTGCCTTGCCTAAACCCGGAATACATTATAGGCTGCAAACAAAGTGACAATTATATAACTCAACATTCTCCTTTAACAGTTCCTCAAGGCATTCAGTCTGACAATATCACACATCTTAACATCTCATACTAACTGTATGCTACATAAAGAGTGCACAAATAAACATGATTAAAACTGTATTTGCATATTTATACCTTTGAGTATTTGAGCTCTTCTGGCATTAGTTTCGAAGATAGTAGTTAAACCCGTTCTCATGTATGCTGCTAATTTTTTGTAAATTAATATGCTAAGGGAATAGATTATTTACTCATCTGATCTTCAGATACAGAGCCCTTCTCAATGTAATGCTTCCAAGCCATTAGTCATTCTGTATGCATTGACTATATTTCTCTACCCTAAATGTAATTCTTAACATTTCTCCTTGTTAAAAGATATTCTGTTCTTCTCTGTGTAGTCTCATAATCTGTCTAGGTTAGACTGCCAGCTTATTCTGTCATCCTAGGTGTTGGTCAGATTCCTCCAATTGTAGCTTATCTATGAATCTGATAAGCAGCTCATCAATCCCAATATTTGGGCCATTAATAAACATGTTGATTTGTGGCTCCAAGACACATTTCCTTGAGACGCTATCGGTTACCACTCTCCAACTTGAGGTAGAGCAAATAATCCTGATTCTAAATGCACTTAGTCTGCCAATCATGGACCACCTTACTATACTATCCAAATTAAGTTTTAACACCTTGTTTATAAAATATTTGAAATCTTGACTTAATGAAATAGATTATATACATGGCATTGCCCTACTCTATTACCATAATTATCTTATCAAAGATGATAATTTTTTTCTTATATGACCTATTTTTGACAAAGCCATGACTCTTACCAATCAAAGCACTATTTACAAGTTTACAAATGACTTGCTTATTATCTGCTCTAGCATAACATCTTACTAGATATTAATGTTAAGCTAAGTTGACTGGTCAATAATTACTGAATCCTTTTTTTTTTTTGAAGAAGGGGACCATATTTGCTCTTCACAAGTCTTCTAAAGTGCAAAGATTGACAGCAGTCCTTCCACCAACAACTTCAGTTTTATGAGGTACCTCTCAAGACCTGGGAACTTGAAGACATTCAAAATGGCTTCTTTACCACATCTTTACTGATGTAAACCCTCCCTCTGAATATTCATTTAAAATCTATGCTACTCAGTTATGGATTGGGAAAGACCCCACCTCTCCCCATGAACTTAATGCGCCTCTCTTCCCATCTTTTAATGTTAATTAATAATTCACTTAATTAAGTGAATAAATGAATAAATATATATTATATATCCTTTGGATGCAGAAGCAAAATAGCTGGTGACTTCCTTTGCTATTTAGGTTTGGTCATCTGTCAAGATGTTTCTACTTGGACTGTAGATTTCTCCTCTCATTTGAAATGATTTTTTTCTTTCACCTTTCTCTTGCTATTGAATTATTTTGAAGAAACCTTCCTTGTGAGCCTGTGGCTATTTTCTGCCTTTGCCTTCCTAACCTCATTGCTACATTTCTGAGCTTTCTTGGCTGTTTGCCTTACCTTCCATTTCATATAAGCATCTTCTTCAGCCTCAGCTCCTTCATAAGCTGCTTATTTAACTACACTGATTTGTTTTTAATGTGTCTCTGTTTTCTTCCTGACTGATACATCTGAGATTCACTTTCCTTAATTTCCTTTTCAAGAAAGCCCAGTCAGCTACAACACTTTTGCCTGCATTTAAGGTTTTCAAGCCGTAACAGGTTCCTCTTAGGTTATTAAAATCACAGGCCCATTCAAGCAGTCTGCTCCCGGCGATTGATGGACTTGAATGTCTATGGAGATTATCAACCATCCTGCTCATGGTTGTCCCAAAGGTGCTTTTCAAAAGGCAACTGGACTTTTTTTTTTTTGGGGGGGGGGGGGGAGGGTCCCAACAAAAACATTTAATTTCAAAACCAAAAATCAAAGAAGAACTGAAGAAGCTTCTTGGATGAGAAACTTTTCCAAGAAAAAAAAAATCTAAGAAAATTCAGATACCTTTTGAAAAGCACCTTTGTGTAGAACTGAATGGGTTCCAGAAGAAATTGGGGGATTTCCCAGGGGCTTTGCCACATAATCATGGTCACATCTTGGAACCATAAGGCGGCTGAGGCTTTCGACCGGATCACACTCGGCAGCCTCTTATGACCCATCACTGATACTCCCCAGGGTTTACAGAGAAGCTGCGGGTTCTGAAAATGACTGAGACGCTGCTTAGACTAGAGCACCACTGAAGGAAAACGAGTGATGAAACCAGCCAGACAGGGCTTAGAGCAGGGGTGTCAAACTCATGGGCCGCAGGCTGGATGCATCACGCACTGGCCACGCCTACCCCCGGTTTAGTGGACAAAAATCGTGATATGTCAGGTGACACTGCCATGACAACCTGAGTTTGACACCCTTGGCTTAGCGCTACTATTGAGGCCTACCTCATGGCAATAAGAGCAGTGAAACACTTTTATTTCTCTACTCTTTTATGGTGTCCACAGAGTGTTACCTGGTGGCCCTCTTCAGTATCACTCAGTCCCTCTTCAGAGCCATGTAAAGGAAGTTGTGGAACACCTGGTGAGAGTTGCTCAGATTCATCCCAGTTGGAACCCAGGTGTGGTGCAGATCCATGTGAGATGCCTGGGGAAAACGTCTACCTGGTTACTTGCAATAGTTTGGTCCTTTGGACCTGATGAAGGGAAGAGTCTTCAGTACTAACAGTGCACCATCCTGGTTGGTGAAAGTCTTCAGGACAATGGCAACTGGGTGAGTTTAGGCTAGGGGTCTGCAACCTTAAACACTCAAGGAGCCATTTGGACCCATTTCCCACAGAAAAGAAAACACTGGGAGCCACAAAACCTGGGTGGGCGTGGCCAACTCGACATCACTTACTTCCACTAGTCACGACACACCCCCTAGCCACACCTACCCAGCCGGTCATTAGGGCAGAGAACTGGTTGTTTAAAAACACCGGGAACCACAAAAGCCTTTTGACATCTTTCTCTCTCTCCCCCTCCCTTTTCCACTCTCTCTGTATCTCTCTATGTCTCTCTCTCTCCCCCTCTCTTTGTATCTTTCTGTCTCTGCCCTGGCTGCTTCTCCATTCCCCGCCATCACCCTTACCTTCCCAGGCCAGGCAAGGAGTGACTGGGAGGGAGGGTGAGGGGTGGGGACAGCCAGTGGTGGGATCACCCGACAGGGAGCCACAGCAGAGGTCCCAAAGAGCCACATGCGGCTCCGGAGCCACAAGTTGCTAATACCCAATTTAGGCAATGATAAATTCTTCACTGCAGGATGAGACATTTTCAAGATCTTTTAAGGAGGACCTGGTTTGCTCTCTCCTTTAAAAAAAAACTCTTTACCCCAGCTGTCTGGACAATTTCCATAGTCTCCCATCTTCCCTTTTTAGCCAGATTCCAGGCCCAGTTATGGGACAGAAACAGCATTGGTCACACTTGTGAACGAGATCTGTACAACCCACCCCATTTTTTGGTCTTCCAAAAGGCCTTGAAGGCATGGCTGCGCCAATTAGCCAAGGGCCCCAATGGGAAGGTGACACTTTAGAAGTGATTAATGGAATGCAGGTAGTCCTTGACTTATTCATTCCGTTAATTTAGTGACCGTTTGAAGTTAAAACGACACTGAAAAAAGTGACTTACGACTGTTTTTCCCATCTACAACCAATGCAGCATCCTCATGATCACATGATCAAAATTCAGATGCTTGTTGGCAACTCGTTCATATTTATGACGGTTTCAGTCTTCTGGGGTGATTTGATCACCTTTGGCAAACTTCTAACAAGCAAAGTCAATGGGAAAGCCAGATACACTTAACTATGGCAACGAAGGTTGTAAAATGGGACAAAATGCACTTAAAAATGTCTCACTCAGCAACAGAAATTTTGGGCTCAATTATGGTTGCAAGTGGAGGACAATTTGTAAATAACATCCTACCTCCTTCCTCTGCACCCTTTGCTCCCTTCCCTTGCCACCCTGTTTACTTTTATTTTAAATGAATTTTAAATGTATTATCCTAATTTATCATTTTAATATTTTAATTTTAATTGGCTGTTTGTAAGCCATCTACGGTTGTCTCTGGCAAGATAGGTGGCATACAAGTTTAATAAATAAATAATAAAATCCATTGTTTATATCTGATTTTTCTTAGAAAGCTTTTTGTAAGGTATAGGTACAGTCCAGACCTCAGATCAAAGAGAACATGAACCACTCATAAAATTTTACCACTGAGGAAAAAGAAGACTAGCTTTGTTCCACTTCCAAATAAATTGACAAGAGAGCAAAAAAATGACTCAGCTCTCAAAACAACCTCATCCAATCGGACAGGTCTGGAACCAATTCTGAACTGACACAAGGACCTCTTATGGAGTGATATGATATATATTGTTCGCAACCAGAACTGCTTACCAAATATTATTTCCCTCTCTTTATACACTCTGTATACTCTGTAAAACAGGGATCTCAAACTCGTGGCCTGCAGGCCAGATGCATCACATGCTGGCCACACTCACCGTTTTAATGAGGGGGGGGGAAGTCATGATACATCACATGACATGATGATGCAAGTTTGACACCCCTCCTGTAAAATATTAAACATGAATATCTATACAAAGCCAGCTATGCACTCCTTTACAGAGATAATCTTCTGCTGCTTATCACATTTGACTCTATCTTCTTCATCTCTTTTCTTGACAAGATATGTTTCAGAGAAAAAGCAGTTGCTCTGAACATTAGAATTTCATTACATGGGGCTACAGTTTGAGAATTTCGTTAGTTCACTGTGACTGAACATTTTTTTTCAAAAAAAAAATAGCAAGCTGTCCCAACTGTAAACAATTCCCAAACATTTAAAGAGAGATAGCATGAACAAACCTATGTGTCATATTTAAGTTGTATTAATCTTTTATAATCTTTTAATATTAAAAAAAGCAAAAGGAATTCTTGGACTTTTTTTTACACAATAACATTCCTAGTGACTGTTAGGGAAGACACACCCACTAATTACTCACATTTCAATCAGCTACTAAAAGAAGGGGGAAAGGAAGAGTCTGGGATAAAAACAGTTATTCAGAAAACTTATCAAGTTCACGCTAATGTGCAGATAAACAGCCAGGTAGCTGAGATCAAACAGGTGTCATCCAAAGTATGTGCTGCATTTAAAAATAACTCCCATTTCCTTTTTCCACAACTTCAGAGGCAACATCCCTTTGGCATGTTTGGCTAACAGGACAAAGTTTACACATTATTTATGCATTTATTTATTCAATTTCTATAGCCCGTCTCAGCCAACTGATTCTGGGTGGCTTACAGCTATCTACTGTATGGTGTGTAGACAAATCTCAAGACGCCAAGATAAATTTCACATCCTATGACACACATGAAGCAATAGTTCAAGAGTGCCTTAGTGCTCTTAACAAGGGACTCAAAAGAAATAATATGTTGCATTTGACCTGAAAACAAAAAGACAACCAGAGAAAAGTTATTTATGAGGAAGGAAATAAAATACTGCCAAAAATATGGTATGATCCTCATTTCTAAATATATTGAAAACCAAACATATTGCAGTGGGTCAGGCCCCTGCATTGTTTCAATCACCTAATGATTGTTTTGTGGAGAAAAAGAACACATCCATCCATTTCAGGGGTGGGTTCTACTTACCTTTACTACCGGTTTGCAGCGGGGCCGCTTGCACGCGCTCTTCTGCACATGCGCAGAAGTGTTTTTGTGACGTCGGGGTCGGAGCCTCCCGCCAGTTTTACTACCGGTTCTATAGAACAGGTGCGAAACGGGGGGGGTGTGCAACCCACTACTGATCCACTTCCTCTTACACCTATATGAAATAATGCAACCCCAGCCAGCACCGAGTTATTTCTACAGAAAACTCAGGACCCACTCACCCAACCTCTCCACAGGGGGTTGAAACAGCTGATGACAGCAAAGGCTTTTTCCAAGAGGCAGATTCATTTCCAGAAAGGCTGGGAGGTGGATCTGTACCCAGAAGAGGCTGATTAACTCCAATCAGCCTTTCCTAAATTTCAAACCCCTCCAGACACGTTGACTGCCATAATTTTCAACCCCAGGAAATAAATTCCAAAGCACGTTCAGGAATTCAAGAAGGGGCGGGGAGGGGGGGAGCGGGGCTTCGTGCACGCGCGATGGGTCCCCTACGCTCGTTTGTATTTATTTATGATGCCCCGGCTATAGCAGCAGCGCCTCCTTCCTCTGTTAAAGCTCCGATCCCTCCCCCCGTGTCGCCTCTGAGCTGCAGGACTCCGCCGCTTGCTTTATAAGCCCTTGGCCGCTGCTCCGCCTTCCTTTTTCCCGCCAACCG
>JANHZT010028114.1:0-10669 GCA_032468215.1 Stegonotus admiraltiensis | reverse complement strand
AGATTAATAGTAATGCAGACTTAATAACTAGTTTGACAGTGTTGAGGGAATTATTTGTTTAGCAGAGTGATGGCGTTTGGAAAAAAACTGTTCTTGTATCTAGCTGTTCTGGTGTGCAGTGCTCTACAGCGTCGTTTTGAGGGTAGAAGTTGAAACAGTTTATGTCCAGGATGCGAGGGATCTGTAAATATTTTCACAGCCTCTTTTTGACTCATGCAGTATACAGGTCCTCAATGGGAGACAGGATGGTAGTAATTGTTTTTTCTGCAGTTCTTTGCTGTTCTTCTATGACTTTGGAAATGAGAAACCCAAAGGAGCTGGTTTTCTAACTTTAGAGAATGGCATCAGCTTTTCAATGGTCAGCCTCTTTAGCATCTTCCAACAAGTATCAAAGTGAGTGTTAATGAATTGCTAATCTTAATAATGCCTCTATCAAGAAAAAGCATAGACCAAGTGATTTAGATGGGCCAGTTCGAGTTGAAGCTAATTCATGGCTCACTTGCAAAAGCCCCTTAATAGATTGCTAATCAATTAACAGACCAGGTCTTCATTTAAACGCAACCAATTTATTATTATTTTTCAAATCTCAGGTCCAGGCCACATCAAAGCCATTACATTGTTGTTGACATTACTGGCTCCTAAACTCATTGGCTGGTGGTTGCCAGGGCAATTGTCAACGTTTCTGACAGCTCATTATTCTAGACTGCAGTGCTAGGAAGCTCTGTTCGAAATAACTGGAGAACAACTCGATTTGATTCAGGAGCCAAACTGTGGGCTTTGAGATGTCTCTTTTATGATGACAAAGATGAAAATTAACCTGGCTTAATTTTGGAAATTTAACCTAAAAAGTGACTCCATTAGCCAGTTTCACTTCCAATGCCATTGTCTGTTTGTTGAAACTACTGTATTATCCAATGCATGTTTTAAGCTGCTGACAGCTCTTTTTGATGGCAATTTTTGTCAAAAGTGACTGCCATAGATAGATCAAACCTAGAAATTCTACTGTCCTGTCAGTCAGTGGCTATTTCCCAAAAACACTTGGCCTACTGACTGAAATATTTTAGTCGCTTTTTATTAGTTTTTTAAATCTTTCCTTCATTGTTTTTAGAAACAACTCTAGGCAGTGAACATGCCTAAGATTCCTTCTTCCTCTTTATTTTCGGAACTTCTGAACCAGCCTATAAGTATATTTTGAGGGGCTGGTCATGACTTTGAATAAGCACTTTTTATTGTTACCAAGAGTTCCATAGCAATGCCGGAGATGGAAAAATGAATACATACCTGATACCAAAAAGTTTGGAGGGATTTTATAGCTAAAAAGCCTTGAATTGGATTCAGAATAAAATGGGAAATCAGTACAATTTGAAGAGAGATCAGTATTGATGGATTATGTCACTGTTTCTCAAACCTGACTCCTTTAAGACGTGTGGACTTCAGTTCCCAGATTTCCTCAGCCAGCATGCTGAATTCTGGGAGTTGAAGTCCACACGTGCCTTAAAGTCAAGATTGAAAAATACTGGTCTAAGCCATTCGGGTTCAACATCTGGCCAGACCTCTGCATCACAGCCGGAGTCTGCAACTTACATTGACCAAAGGGACATCAAAATGGCCTAATTTTCTATCATAAAATGAAAATAGTTGATGGGCCCAGCATGACTATCTAAGCTCAAGTGAAGAGATCTGGCTAGCCTGAATTTGCAACCACCAGCAACCAAATGGAGATCAGCCTGGTCTGAGTCTGCAATGTTTACTGAAGAAAAGGAGACCAGCCCACACTGAGTTTCCAGCCTCAAGTTAAGAAAGGGAGACTAGACTGGCCTGAGTTTGCAGCCTCCATTGATGAAAGAAAAATGAGGCCAGCCTCAGATTTCAACCTCCAGTGAGCAAAGAGAGGTGAGGCCAGTCTCATTTTACAACCTCCAATGAAGTACGAGAGATCACTCCAGCTGGACTCCGCAACTTCCATTGACAAAAGGGGCCTCAGGCCGGCCTGATTTTCCATCCTGAAATGAAGAGAGATGATCAGGCCAGCCTGACTTCCCAACCTCCAATGACCGGGAGATGTAGTTTACCTGAGATTATAACCACCAGCAACAAAGTGGCGATCAGGCCAGTCTGACTCTGCAACGTTTTGTTGAAGAAGGGGAGATCAGACCGGCCTGAGTTTGTAACTTCCACCAATGAAAGGAAAATGAGGCCAGCCTCAGTTTTCAACCTCCAATGAGCAAAGAGAGGTGAGGCCGGCCTCATTTTACAACCTCCAGTGAAGAACCTGAGATTATAACCACCAGCAATCAAATGGAGATCAGGCCCATCTTGAGTCTGCAATGTTTACTGAAGAAAAGGAGACCAGACCAGCCTGAGTTTGCAACCTCCATCAATGAAAGAAAAATGAGGCCGGCCTCAGATTTCAACCTCCAATGAGCAAAGTGAGGTGAGACTGGCGTCATTTTTACAATCTCCAACAATGAGCAGGACATCCCTCTGGCCTGAGTCTGTAACATCCATCAACCAAAGGGAGATCAGGCCGGCCTGATTTTGCAACCTGAGCAGATCAGGCTGGCTTGACTTTCCAACCTGGAGTGACCAACAAGAGATCAGGCCAGCCTGAGTATGCAACCACCATCAAGCAAGTGGAGATCAGCCTGTTGGGAATCTGCAACCTCCTGTGAAGAACGGGAAATCAGGTTTCAATCCTGACCATTGAAAGGGAGGTGAGGCTGGCCTCAGACTGCAACCTCCAGCATGCAAAGAGAGACAAGACCAGCCTCCAACAAAAAGGAAAAAAAAAAGGGAGATCAGGCCAGCTTGAGTTGCTATCTCCACTGACTGAGGGAGATCAGTCTATCCTAGAGTTGTGACCTCCAGCGACCAAATGGAGTTCAGGCCAGTTATAATCTGCAACCTCCAGTCAAGAAGGGGAGCTCAGGTTAGCCAGAGTTTACAATCTCCACCAACGAAAGGGAGGTGTGGCTGGCCTCAGATTCCAACCTCCACTGAGCAAAGAGAGGCGAGGCCAGCCTCATTTTACAACACCCAACAAGGAATAGAACATCAGGCCAGCCTGAGGCTGCTACTTCCACCAAAAAAAGAGAAATGAGGTTGGCCTCAGATTCCAACCTCCATTGAGCAAAGAGAAGTGAGGCTGGTCTCATTTTACAACCTCCAAGGAAGGATGAGACATCACTGCAGCCAGAGTCTGTAACTTCCAACGACCAAGGAGAGATCAGGCCAGCTTGAGTTTTCAACAACCTAGTGGAGATCAGGCCATGAGTCTGCAACTTTTACTGAATAAAAGGAGACCAGACTGGCCTGAGTTTGCAATCTCCACTCACGAAAGAGAAATGAGGCCAGCCTCAGATTTCAACCTCCAGTGAGCAAAGAGAGGTGAGGCCAGTCTCATTTTACAATCTCCAAGGAAGAATGAGAGATCATGCCAGCTGGACTCCGCAACTTCCACTGACGAAAGGGGCCTCAGGCCGCCCTGATTTTCCATCCTAAAATGAAAAGAGATGATCAGGCCGACCTGACTTCCCAACCTCCAGTGACCAGGATATGTAGCTGAACTGAGATTATAATCACCAGCAACCAAGTGGAGATCAGGCCGGTCTGAATCTGCAACTTTTATTGAAGAAGGGGAGATCAGACCGGCCTGAATTTGCAGCCTCCATCGATGACAGAAAAATGAGGCCGGCCTCAGATTTCAGCTTCCAGTGAGCAAAGAGAGCTGACACCTGTCTCACTTTACAACCTCCAATGAAGAACAAACAATCATTGCAGCCATTGTCTGCAACTTCCAACGACGAAAGGAAGATCTGGCCAGCCTGACTTTCTAACCTCCAGCGACCAGGAGATGTCACCGGGCTGAGTCTGCAATCTCCAGTGAGCAAAGAAAGATTGGCCAGTCTGAGTTTGCAATCTCTATTGAAAAAGGGGAGGTAAGACTCTATCAACCACAGGGTATTGAAACCAGCCTCAGTTTGCAACCTACAGCGAGCAAAGAGAGAGGAGGCTGGCCAGTGTTTGCAAACTCTAACAACCAAAGAGAGATGAAGCCAGCCTGAATTTCCAATTTCCATTGGCGAAGGCGATTTACGACTGGCCTGAGTTTACAACCGTGCAGTGAGCAGAGAGAGATGAACCTGGCCAGAGTTTGCAATCTCTAGCACGCAAAGAGAGATAAACCCTGCTTGAGTTTGCAACTTCCAGGAACCAAAGAGAGATGAGGCCAGCCTAAGTTTGTAACCTCCCTAGGGGTGGTTAGACTGGTCAGAGTTTGCAACCTTCCTTGTCCAGGTCTCACCATTCTGAGTCTGCAACCTCCAGTGAGCAAAGAAAGATTGTCCAATCTGAGTTTGCAATCTCTATTGACAAAGGGGAGGTAAGCCTGGCCTGAGTTTGCAACCACTCAGGATGTAGAGAGAGAGATACATCCTGCCAGAGTTTGCATCCTCTAAAGAGAAAAGACGGATGAGCCTGGCCTGAGTTTGCAACCTCTATCAATCACGGGGAATCAAACCAGCCAGAGTTTGCAACCTCCAGTGAGCAGAGAGAGGAGGCTGGCCCGCATTTGCAACCTTTAGCAACCAAAGAGAGATGAAGCCAGCCTGAGTTTCCAGTTTCCATTGGCAATGGCGATGTAAGACTGGCCTGAGTTTGCAACTACCCAGGATGTAGAGAGAGAGATACATCCTGCCAGAGTTTGCATCCTCTAGAGAGAAAAGAGGGATGAGCCTGGCCTAAGTTTGCAACCTCTATCAACCACGGGGAATCAAACCTGCCTCAGTTTGCAACCTCCAATGAGCAGAGAGAGGAGGCTGGCCCGCATTTGCAACCTTTAGCAACCAAAGAGAGATGAAGCCAGACTGAGTTTCCAATTTCCATTGACGAGGGCGATGTAAGACTGGCCTGAGTTTACAATTGTGCAGTGAGCAGAGAGAGATGAACCTGGCCAGAGTTTGCAATCTCTAGCATGTAAAGAGAGATAAACCCTGCTTGAGTTTGCAACTTCCAGGGTGTTGTGGCCTGCCAGCTGCAGAGCTGGCAGCAGATTCGGACAGTGAGGTGATTGGGGAGGAACATGGGCCAGTCCTGGAGTCTGGGGAAGACTCTGCGTCGGAGGCAGAGATTGGGCTAGGGCAGTCTGACAGTTATCAGTTGCCTTTGGAGTCAGACATCAGTGAGGCAGACAAACAGCTGGAGCCTGTTCCCAGTGTGCGCATGCGCAGAGTTTCCAGAAGAAGGGAACAGCTGAGGAACAAGGGTCAACTTGGGAGTAAGACCACAGGTGGACAATGAATGGCCCCTCCCATAGGGAATAAAAGAAGAGCGAATAGGGAGGGGAGTTTTCAGGAGACAATTAGTTCGCTTAATTGGTTTGTGACTCTCAGAGAATCCTTGCTAAGTTTTGAAGATATCGGCCTGGCTGCTCTCCAAGCTAGATAACGTCTGTGACTGTAAATGCTCTCTTGAAAGACTTCATTGGATGTAAATGTGAGAAATTCACAGTAACTTAATAAAAAGGGTTTTTTGTCGGCACAACGAGTTTGCATCGTTGTTTGGGAATGCCTAGCTCAGAACACAGGCACCAAAGAGAGATGAGGCCAGCCTAAGTTTGTAACCTCCTTAGCGGTGGTTAGACTGGTCATAGTTTGCAACCTTCCTTGATCAGATCTCACCATTCTGAGTCTGCAACCTCCAGTGAGCAAAGAAAGATTGGCCAGTCTGGTTTTCAATCTCTAATGAGAAAGGCAAGATAAGACTGGCCTGAGTTTGCAACCGTCCAGGAAGTAGAGAGAGAGATATGTCCTGCCAGAGTTTGCATCCTCTAGAGAGAAAAGAAGGATGAACCTGGCCTCAGTTTGCAACCTCCAGCGAGCAAAGAGAGAGGAGGCTGGCCAGTGTTTGCAAACTCTAACAACCAAAGAGAGATGAAGCCAGCCTGAGTTTCCAATTTCCATTGGCGAGGGCGATTTAAGACTGGCCTCAGTTTATAACCGCGCAGTGAGCAGAGAGAGATGAACTTGGCCAGAGTTTGCAATCTCTAGCACGCAAAGAGAGATAAACCCTGCTTGAGTTTGCAACCTCCAGGAACCAAAGAGAGATGAGGCCAGCCTAAGTTTGTAACCTCCCTAGGGGTGTTTAGACTGGTCAGAGTTTGCAACCTTCCTTGACTAGGTCTCACCATTGTGAGTCTGCAACTTCCAGTGAGTAAAGAAAGATTGTCCAGTCTGAGTTTGCAATCTCTATTGACAAAGGGGAGGTAAGCCTGGCCTGAGTTTGCAACCATCCAGGAAGTGGAGAGAGAGATACGTCCTGCCAGAGTTTGCATCCTCTAGAGAGAAAAGAGGGATGAGCCTGGCCTGGGTTTGCAACCTCTATCAACCACAGGGTATTGAAACCAGCCTCAGTTTGCAACCTCCAGTGAGCAAAGACAGAGGAGGCTGGTCAGTTTTTGCAAACTTTAACAACCAAAGAGAGATGAACCCAGCCTGAGTTTCCAATTTCCAATGGTGAGGGTGATGTAGGACTGGCCTGAGTTTACAATTGTGCAGTGAGCAGAGAGAGATGAACCTGGCCAGAGCTTGCAATCTCTAGCATGCAAAGAGAGATAAACCCTGCTTGAGTTTGCAACCTCCAGGAACCAAAGAGAGATGAGGCCAGCCTAAGTTTGCAACCTTCCTTGACCAGGTCTCACCATTCTGAGTCTGCAACATCCAGTGAGCAAAGAAAGATTGGCCAGTCTGAGTTTGTAACCAAAAACGAGCAAGGGGAAGTCATCCGTTTTTTTGCAAGCACCCGGCTGCCTTCACACCCAGTAACCTAGCCAAGGTCAGCCTTGTTGGAGTTTGCAAGCTCCAGCAAGGAAGCGGCTTATCAACTCTTCAGCTTCTTTCTGCAATTTCTCAGACCTCTGAGGCTTTGAGACTTTAGGGACATAAGCTTCCTGCTCAATGTTCAGTCCAATACCACTGGTGGGATTTTCCTGGTAAGGGTCGTGTTTGCCTGATTCGCCTGGCACACTAGGTAAGATGCCCCTCCTTCTCGGTCTTTTTCTCACTCTTCAGTCCTTTTGTGACAAGGTGCCTTGCACTGAACATGTGCTCCTGCCCATGATCTTGGTCCATGTCCCTTTAGGGAGGTTAACTGAGGGTCAGAGGGAAGCACCTCCTTGCTGCAAGAAGCCCCAATCATAGGACAGCAGTTGGGCAGATGCCACCATCCTGCTGGAAAGCAGGACCATCATGGCTGCCAGAGGGACAGTGCATGGCTGCTGGTCTGGCATCAGAGCAGACACCTCACTTTCACAGGTGCTCCAGGTTCAGCTCAGTACTGACCCCCATTGACTGGGATGTCAGGAGAAAGAGGGGAGGGGAAAGCTGTGATGATCCCTCTCTTGCCCTTTGCAACTGTTTTCATCCTGAGGGAACCAAGACAGGAAGACCAGGACTGGTTTGAACAATTACCCTGTAAGTCACCCTGGGACTTGACTTTTACGTCCATCTCATGTACGCCCTAAAAATAAACTTTTCTGTTCCAGACACAAATGTTGCTCCATTGATGCTCACTCTGGTTAGGTTCCTTCCAGTATCTACAGACCATCAAGTTTCTCCCTTCCCACAAAAGGCTAATTTTGGTAGGTAGAACCTGGTTATTTCTTCTTGGCCCATTGGCTATTATTATGGGACTCCAGAACACGGGCTAACTCAGTAACCAGGATAAGCAGGATGTACAAATATGGCCACACAGAGAGGACTAAGCCATATTTGGATTTGTCTGGTTTTGTTTAGGTGCCTGAACTGAATCACGGTGATTTAAAGAGAAGTGTTTGATACCCCCACCCCCACTAACCCACATTGATTGTGGCTTTCAAATGTAAAGTGTAACCTGATTCAGTCTGCTCAGATTCACTTCCTAGAATAAACCTTTCTGTCCACATTATCTGTCAGACATCCTGTTTATGGATGCCAGTGGATGACAATATCTTTGTCTTGAATGTGTTTTGATTGGGCCCTTGTGCACTGTGGGAACCCAGTTCTTGTAGTCTGGTCTTGAGGATTTGAATCTTCACATGTTCTATCAAGTCACTACTTTTGTTGTTGTCAATAAAACGTTTTTTATTCAAAAAATCTCCCGACATGCCATCAAGAGCCAAGGTGGCGCAGTGGTTAGAGTGCAGTACTGCAGGCTACTTCAGCTGACTGCTAGATGTAGTTCAGCAGATTGAATCTCACCAGCTCAAGGTTGATTCAGCCTTCCATCCTTCCAAGGTCCGTAAAATGAGAACCCAGATTGTTGGGGGTTATGCTGACTCTAAACCGCTTAGAGAGGGCTGTAAAAGCACTATGAAGTGGTATATAAGTCTAAGTGCTGTTGCTATTGCTATCAACCCTCATTTGCTGCTGTGTAACCAACTGGGCAGAATTTGCCTGAAGAAAAGAGCTCTCATATCCGCATACAGTAGTTCCTGTTTGGGTGCCCCAAACATTTTTAATTTATTAATTAATATAACTTAAATTTTGCTATACTGTAAATGATAATCCTTGGCAGCTTTTTCATAAACGCCAAAATCAAAAAGCCTGTTCCTGGTTGTTTTCGGGTGCCTCATTTCAGCAGTCTGACTATGGAGAGGGAGAGGATTTCCTTTGGTTCAGGGCAGGAATGAGAAATCTCTGTTAGTTGTAAGAATTCAGCCTTGTGGCCTCCACAGCTTGGAGGAGGCCCCTTTGGAAAGACCCCAATCCCCTAATCCAGTGGCCCTGGACCTTTTGGGCACCAGAGACTGGTTCAGTGAAGAAAGATTTTTCTGCGGACCAGAGGGGGTGTGGTTTTGCATGCTGCCTGCATCCCACGGATGAGGCTTTGCTTGTTTGCACAGATCGGTTGTTTGAATGCCATGGACTGGTGCTGGTTCATGGACCAGAGGTTGGGGACCCCTGCCCTAATCAGCCTGCAAAACTCTCCAAGTCCATGGAGATCCCTCGTCTTGTATTATTGTGCCTCTCAGATGTTAATGTTAATTCAGTGCTATCAAGTAATTATTAATTATTGTTAAAGTTGTTAAGGAATTAGAAGAGCTTGCCCCATCTGTTGACTTTCAGATATTAATTAATGGTTGTTCATTATTAATTGTTAGTAATAAATAAAGCTAGCTTTCTTTGAGAAGGAGAACTCCATGTGTTTGCCAAGAATGGTGCTGGTCTATTTGTAGCCTGGGGGCTGAACCTTTTGTGTTGTGTCTGTCTCTATAACCTTGGGAGACCAAAAATAATGGGGGTGGGGCATGAATATTGTAGCCCACAGTCTTGGATTATCACTTAAACCATTGTGGAATGTGGTTTTCCTGGAGCAGGCTGGCTAGAGGATTCTGGGAATTGCTTTCCCAATAGATCTGGGGTTAGTGGTCAGGTTGTGGAAGGGGATCATAAGAATGGAAGAATGCATCACCAGTGGAGATGCTCAAGAAGGCTTGACCCAAAGCAGAGGGCTTTGCGACCTGTGTTGCAGAAGCCAAACTGGCCACTTCATGGTGCTGTTGTCCCATGAATGAAAGCAATTAAGGCTTTCCCTCTGTCTCTTATCTGTCTAGCATAGTGTTTCTCAACCTTGCTAATTTTAAGACATATGGATTTCAACTCTCAGAATTCTCCAGGCAACAGGGAGACTTCAACACCCAGAAGTTTGAGAAACACTCAAGAGGCCTCTGAGTTTTAGACCCTGAAGAAAAATTAAGGGGAACCCACAATCTTTCTTAGTCTCTGATTTCACTATCACTCTGCTCTTACACTTCATAGGTTTTTCCTAATATTGCATCAGAAGCTGCCTTCCTATTACTTAAATCCATTATTCCATGACCTGCAGTCTGAGATGAAAGAGAAAAACTTTTGGTCATCTTATGCATGACCACCTTTCTGTTCCATCTTCAAATAAGATGGATCTTCTGTTATGGAAGCCAAGCATGGTCCCAAGCCACGGAGGCTTGTTAAATAGGGTCCAATGTTCAAGTTGTCAAGATCCTTCTGAATCTTGAGCCTATCTTCTGGAATGTTGGCTATTCCTGTCAGCTTGGTGTCGTCTGCAAATTTGATGAGTTCCCCTATCTAGCCCTTCATATAAATCATTGATGAAGATATTGAAGAGCACTGAGCCTAAACCTTGGGGTAGCTCACTGCATACTTCCATCCAGTAGAATCTTAGGGATTATTTGTAGTTTTTAGGGATTATTAATAGATTCTAAGGGATTATTAATAGATTCTTGGGGATTATTAACAGATTCTTGGGGATTATTAACAGATTCTTAGAGATTCTTAGTATATTATTAGGGATTATCATGATGATAACATGCACTTATTCACTTTTATTGCACCTGTAGACTGAAGCCCCATTTCAAGTCACTCAGTGTCTCTGGAAAAGTCTCTACAAGATCATTGTGGGGACTATTTTCAACATGTGTTGGATGATGCTTGGATTCACTCAGAATTGGATTCTGGCTAGGTAGGTCCTATGGAATTGACTGAGCTAGACTCTTGCTTGATTATCTGAGGAGAGTTTGATCCAGTGGTGAAATCCAATTTTTTTTTACTACCGATTCAGTGGGTGTGGCTTGATGGGTGTGGTGTGGCTTGGTGGGCGTGGCTTGGTGGGCATGGCAGGGGAAGGATACTGCAAA
>JANHZT010027764.1:0-10696 GCA_032468215.1 Stegonotus admiraltiensis | reverse complement strand
AGTCCCAAAAGTGGCTTATGATCTGTCACTAAATCAAATCTCCTTCCATAAACATACTCGTGAAATTTCTTAATTCCAGCCACCAAAGCCAATGCCTCTTTATCAAGTTGGCTGTAGTTTCTTTCGGCAGATGATAATGTCCTGGAAAAGAAAGCTATTGGAGCCTCACGATTGTCTTGAAGGGGATGACTCAAAACTCCCCGGACTCCAAATGGGGATGCATCACACCTCAGGACTAACAGCAGACGTTCATTAAACTGAACTAAGATGCTATTCATAGGAAATTAATCTTTTTACCCCCACAAATGCAGCTGCTTCTCTGTGCCCCCATACCCCTGGCACCTTTTTCCCCAATAGTCAATGTAGTGGTTCAGTGACAGATGCCTTTTGTCACAAAAACACACTATAGAAATTGAGGCGCCCTAAAAAGGCCTGGAGTTCCATCTTATTCCTTGGTGTTGGCGCAGCCTGTATTACTTGTACTTTCTCCTTGGTGGGGTGCAATCCGGATGCATCGACCAGGTATCCCAGGAACTTGACTTGATTTACTGTTACTTTACACTTTTCTTCCTTTACCTTTAGTCCAGCCTCTTGAAATCTTTGTAGCACCAGTCGTAGTCATTCAAATAGTTCCATTTTATTGGTAGTGGAGATGAGCAAATCATCAAAATAGGGCACAACCCCAGGGATGCCATATAACAAATGTTCCATCAGGCTTTGAAACAACCCTGGGGCCACGCTCACCCCAAACTGTAGGCAGTGACAACGGAACACCCCCCTGATACATTATGATTGTTTGGGCTTCGGCAGTGGCGTCATCTACAGGGAGCTGCTGATACGCTTGAGCAAGATCTAAATTTGCGAAGCTCTTACCCACCCACCCCAACAAATGTAACAAGTGCTGCACCACTGGTAATGGATAAGCATTGTGTTGAAGAGCCCTATTTAATGTACATTTATACTCCACACAAATTTGGACCGACCCATCTGATTTCACTAGCGTCACGATAGTGGTCTCCCACCTGGCATGGTCCACCGGTTCCAGTACGCCTTGCTGAATCAGTTTATCTAGTTGTTTGTCAACTTTGGGTTTTAGTGCAAATGGCACCCTCCTCAGTTTCATTCTTATTGGTGCCACCTTCGGGTCCAAACTGAAGGATATCGGGGTACCCCTATATTCTCCCAACTTTCTGTCAAACACATTGGCAAACACTTTACTCAACTCTCTGATGGTTTCTCCCTGGATTTTAGGAACCACGGTAATCTCTAACCCCAATGCTGCAAACCAATCCAGTCCCAGAAGGTTAGGCAGTGCACCTTCACCAACAACCAATTTAAGTGACCCGGAAAAGTCTTTATATTCTATGTGGAACGGTCCGCTACCTTTAATGGGGATGTTATTTCCTTGATAATATCTCAAACAAATACGACTACGTATAAGCTTCTGCTTGGCTCCGTGTGGCACCAATTTCTGTAGAGTCTGCCAGGATACAATTGTTGTTGCCGATCCTTATCCACTTCCATCTGGCAGGGAGATCCTGCAATAAGGACAGTAATGTAGATTTTACTACTTCCCAGAATCCCGGTTTGATTGCTCACCCTCTCTGAACGACAAGCATCTGTATTAATAGTAAAACACTTATCCTCTGGGGTTCTTAACCTCGGTGGGCCATGTTTCCCCCCCATTTCAAATTGAAGTCTGTCCAGTTGGGGGGGCAAGCAATGCGGCATGGCAAACTTGTGCTAAGTGACCCTTCTTCCCACACCATCTACAAACTGTGTTTTTATGGTGGCACATAGCTCTTGGATGGTTTCTGCTGTACCCTATACATGAGGAGAACAACTTTCGATCCTCTGTCCATCTACACTTTGCTAGCCGCTCTCAACCGATGGACATCATCATGATTATTTCCCTCATCTTCAGTGTCCTCCCATAATTCCACCTCTCCCTGATGGACAGTTTCCCCCCTTTTAGCTGCCAGGGGGCTGCTCGACTTCGGTATTTCTTCCGTCGATCTATTCAATGATTCAGCAGCTCATGCCTCCTCTACTGCTGTCTGTAGCATTAATGTTGGTTTCGCCAATAATCGCCTCTGTAACCGAACATCCCAAACCCCACAGACCCATCTGTCTTTTTTTTGGTAAATATTTTTTTTATTTTTTCAAACATAAACATAAAATATATCTTTCAAGAGTGAAGTCTCGATCTGGTCATAGGTAGGTACACCGCTTACATTTCTTTAACAATTTCCCATTATTCCTATTATTCCCATTATACAGGATCGGCAATTCACAATTTCCCATTACACACTTTTTTTTAAATAGCAATCTTAACGTTAATTTTTTTTAACATAAATTCTAGCATCTTAAGCTAGACAATTCTATTATATCACCACAGATTTAATTTCCAGCTAAACTTAACTCATTTATATCCCTGTATTAATTCAGATTACATCTGTTTCTTCTCCGAATTGCTTTCATTACCTCTTTTAACATCAACATCAGTATCAAAATATAAATTTTAAAAGTATTCTAGCCTCTTAATCTAATTATTTACCTTACAATTTTATCACCACAAATCTTAATTTCAAATTCCATACAGCTCTATTTTTATTTCAGTTTATAAAACAGAATTCTATCCATAATTCTTAATCTCTAGACCCATTTCATCAATTCTTAAAATCTTTATCGATTTACCTTTAATTTTTGTCACCTTTATCATCTGTTACTTGTTTCATTTTACACAAATTTATCTCAAGATCCATATCCTCCTCCGTATCACCCATTATTATTTGGTTGATATCCAACATATTTATTTAGGCTGATTTCCAGCGTATTCTCCTCCATACATCCATCATTTGGCTGATCTCCAGCATTTGTATTCTGGCTGATTTCCAGCATAATCTCCTCTGGAACACCCACTATTATTTGGCTGATTTCCAGCATAATCTCCTCCTAACCTCCCACTATTATTTGGCTGATTTCCACTATATTATATTTGGCTGATCCAGCATAATCTCCTCCAGGACTCCCACTATAATTTGGCTGATTTCCAGCATAATCTCCTCCAAAACTCCCACTGTTGTTTGGCTGATTTCCATCATAATCTCCTCCTCCTCTCCCACTATTATTAAACATATGTTTCAACAACTAGCTTCTTATATATTTTCTTCTAGATTATTCTGTTTTTCTATAAAAATCACACTTTTTCCCACCTTAAAAATCACTTTCCTCTGATTATTAAGTCTGTAAGTAATATTAAAAATTCAGAGTTCAATTAAACATTTAAGCATTTAAAGAATCATATTTTTCTTTCAATCTTTATATTTTTTCTGGTTTTTCTATAGGAATCATATTTTCTCCCCCCTTAAAAATCACTTTCCTCTGATAATTAAATCTATTAAATAATGCTTATTATAAATGCAGGGTTTCAATTAAACATTCCTACTTCCATTTCTTTTGAATTTGGCTACATACGTATATGAATATTAATTTGGTTAGGCAATAAAAGTATAAATGATTGAAAGAAGAATATGATTTTTAAACGTTCAAATGATTAATTGAAACCCTGAATTTTTAACAAGCATATATATAGACTTAATAATCAGAGGAAAGTGACTTTTTCCTATCTTTCTCTCTGCTTTCTTTTCTATTTCTTTTTATTACTATTGTTATTTTCATTAATTTGGTTAGGTAATAAGAGTATAAATGATTGAAAGAAAAATATGACTTCTTAAATGTCTAAATGTGTAGCCTCCTGCGCGAGCTGCACTGGCTGCCGGTGGTCCTTCAGGTTCATTTCAAGGTGCTGGTGCTCACCTATAAAGCCCTACATGGCTTAGGCCCGGGGTACTTGCACGATCATTTTCTGCCTGCCTCCCACTGTCCTGTTCGCTCCCACAGAGCAGGCCTCCTCAGGGTGCCGTCAACCAGACAATGTCGGCTGGCGGCCCCCCAGGGGAGAGCATTCTCTGTGGGAGCACTGACCCTCTGAAATGGTTTACCCACCAAGCTTAGGACAGCTCCCAACCTTCTCACCTTCTGCCATGAACTGAAGATGTGGCTCTTCCATCAAATGTGCTGACCCGTTATGGAGGTTTACATTGGGATAATTTTAGTTGATTTTAATGGGATTTTAAATTTTAACACTGTTTTTGTGTCAATTTTAACTTTTGTGAGCCGCTTCAAGTCCTTCGGGGGAAGGGCGGCATATAAGACACATAAACAAACAAACAAACAAATAAATAAATAAATAATTGAGACCAATCTGTCTTGAAGGGCTTCATCTAAGTTGCTAAATTCACAATAGATAGCTGCTTTCCTGAGGGCCGCCATATAACAACTGATAGACTCACCCTCCGCCTGATCCCTATGATAAAAAGCATATCTTCTAGCAATACAAGATGGTCGAGGAGCATAATGTTCCCTCAATTTGCTTAATAATATGTCCCAAGGAACTGTCTGCAGGGTTTGGGGCACAATGAGGGCCCTTGCTGTCTCAAACACTTCTTTTCCACAAATGCTAAAAAAAAGGGCTCATTTATGATTGTCTGTGATATTTGTATGGTCATTAGCTTCCAATATACAGTCAAAAAGGATTAGATAAGAATCCCACGTCTGTGTTTCAGGATCAAACGGAACAAACTGTACTGAGTTAGCCATTCTCTTTCCAAAACAAATAGTCTCCACTCACACGTGCCTCTTTTATCTCTACGTTGGCTCAGGGCCCAGCAATTCGTCCTTCATCGCCAATGGAATGTGTGGGAGTAGGAATACAGATGAGAAGCCAAACTCCAAACAGCCATGTTTATTGCAGATAATGACTCAGTAAAACCAACATGCAATTTCCGGCTGATAGCCCCTCTTAAAGGAAAACTATCAGCCTTTAACCAGTAACATTAAAATATGTCCCACACCTGCGTGGCAGAAGAAAAGTCTCTGTTCAAGCCTGTGTGGACATAACATTATCATCATCATCATCATCATCATCATTATTGCAAGATTGGGGGGTTATATATGGGTTAAAAGGTGGTGGAGGTGGTGGATACAAAAAATATCTGAGGTAAAATTGTTGACCATGACAAGCACTACAAACCAAACAAAGATAGGGATAGGGAGGAAACCTGCCTCCACAACATCAATGGTCACCCCAAGCCCCAATCAGAGGTCAATAGAAGATACGTTGCAAAGGGACAGATCAAATTCATTTAAGGAATTGCAGGCTATGTGCCAATCGATGCAGGAATCCATGACAAAAAATCATGACGAAATGTAGAGAGAAGTGAGAAACAACAAGGGAGAATTAAAAGAAAAGATACAAAAGATGGATGAAAAGTTTGAAAACTTCCTGCAATTAATTACAAAAAATGAACAGAAAATACAGGAAATAGAAGAGAGGATGGAGAAAGAAGAAAAAAGAGTAGATGAAATAAGCAATAGACTAATGCAGGAAAATAAAGAGTTAGAATTCACAGTTATATTGTTTGAGTCAGAAAAAGCAGCATATTAGCTGAGATTCCAGAATATGGAAGAAGAGAAAGGGAAAGACCTACCAGACACCATGGCAGAGTTACTAGCAAAGGCATTAGGGACAGAGAAAGAAGAGATGCTGATAGAAACCGATGAAACATACAGAATACATACAAATTATGCAAGGAGACACAACCTACCAAAGGAGGTGCATGCAAGATTCGTGAAGAAATCGATGAGGGATGAAGTGCTTAACAAGATGAGAAACAAGCCAATACAGTATAAAGGGAAACAATTGGTAGGGCTAAAACAGGTCCCAAGAAGAGTTAGAGAGTTGTGGAAGCCATACCAATTTCTAACTACATTGTTGATTAAGTAAAATATTAATTTCAGATGGTTGATGCCAGAAGAAATACTGATCACATGGTGTGAAAAGAGACATAGAGTGGACTCACTGGATAAAGTGATGGAGTCTTACAATCAGCATTTTGGTACTGAAGAGGAGCTGGAGGAGAGGGAAGCAATAGAAGATAGAGATCAAGGGATGCCTGCTACAGAAGAAAAGAAACAGCAGCAAAAGGAAAGTGAAAAAGAGAAAAGGGACCAAACAGAGAGCAATGGCACAAGATCCAAAGAATCGAGAGAAATAAGAACAACAAGGAGTATAAGACCCAGATATAGATAGAACAATGCAAGAAGATCTTAAGATACTATCATTAAACGTTAACGGATTGAACTCACCCATGAAAAGGAAGAAAACCTTCAATAAATTACGAAGATTGAATCTAGACATAATATCACTACAAGAAGTCCATATAAAAGAAAAACATAAACAACTACTAGAGTATTCTAAATTGGAGAAATTGTGTCATCACAACAAAAGAAGAGGAGAGTATTGTTATATGTTAAAGAAACAATTCAGGCTAACCACATATATAATAATGAAGAGGGAAGGATCCTGATTGTGGAAACAACACTAAATCAAAAGAATTCACCAAATAGTGGACAAGAACAATTTTATAAAAAATTACATAATACTATACATGATCTGGAGTGTGATAATCTTTGTCTTCTAGGAGACTTCAATGGAATAATAGACAAAAAATTGGACAAAGAGTAATAGTACAAGGAAACGAGCAAGAAGAAGCCCCGCCCACCACCCCGGATGTCATCATCAGTGATATGCACATGCACAGAAGCTTCTGTGCATGTGCAGAAGCAAGGCGCGCATGTGAGCGAAGCTTTGGGAGAGAAATCAGAAACTGTCAATGGCCACATCATAAAAGGAAAATTTCTATAAAATGTTATATAGGTGACATCTCCCCCCGGCAAGATTGGCCAAAATGTTTAACTATATGTCCCCAAACTGTTGGAAATGTAAACAAATACCTGGCACATATTACTACATGTGGTGGACCTGTATAAAGGCAAGGAAATTTTGGATACAAATTCATATGTAGTTAGAAAAATTGACTAGACAACATATAGAGTTTAAGCCAGAGTTATTTTTATAAGGCATTATATCAGATGGCTATGATAAAGGGACAATATATCTAATATTACACATCTTGACTGCAGCAAGAATGGTGTATGTGCAGGAATGGAAGAGCGAAAACACCCTTTCAGAAGAGGAGACAATAAGGAAGACACTTGTCTGTGCTGAAATGGACAGACTAACGTTAAAAATAAAAGATAAAGGGGATACAGAATACTATGCTATATGGAATAGATTCTATCAATGGTTAGAAACATGAGGTGGAAGTTAGAATGCGAAAGAATCAGGTAAATTGGAAATGAAGAGATGCTATGTACGCGTTAGAATGTAGGTATTAGAATGAAAGATAAATTGATATTCTAGAATATGATGGTTAGAAATAACTGTATAGCACTAGCACTGTTTAAAATAGTATATATGTTAGTTTGTTTTTACCATTGTCTCATGGCAAGTGGAATGCCAGGGCAATAGGACTGTATTCAATATATTTATATGTAAACAATAAAAATATTTTTTTTTAGAAAAAAGAAAGCTACGTTGCCAGTTGCTCTGTCTGCACAGCAACAAAAAGGAGGCAGTAGAAAACCCCAGGACTCTTGGGGTTTGCTGTAGCCAAGCCTTCGCACCCTGGAGAGAGATCTCTATGGATTTTATTGTAGAGCTGCCCGAAAGTGTGGGGGGGGGGAGGGATTCTGTCATTTGGGTCATAACAGACCTGTTTTCCAAGCAGGCCCACTTTATTCCCTGCTGAAAAATTTCCAGTGCCAGGGCACTTGCAAAATTGTTCCTGCAACACATTTATTGGCTGTGTGAGGCCCCACAAAGGATAATATCTGATCGGGGGTTTCAGTTCACTTCAATGTTCTAGAAAGCCTTTTTGGGCCTTCTAGGTACTGGACAAGGCCTAAGTTCCAGCCACCATCTGGCCACTAACAGCAGGATAGAGAAAACGAACAGCATTCTAGAGCAATATTTGAGATGTTTTATTAACTAGCAACAATGTAATTGGATTGACCTTCTGCCCTTTGCAGAAGTTGCGTACAATAACTCTTTGCATTCTAGCACTGGATTCACCCTGTTTCGAGTTGCAACAGGCCAGGATTTCACCCCAATGCCAGAGTTACCAGTAGAAGAACCAACCATACCCTCCCTTAAGGAGTGGGTACAACAACTGCCAAACACCTGGCCAGTAGTAAGATTAGCTCTGAGCAAGGCTAGGGCCGCTATTAAAGCTAGAAGAAAAAAGCTGGCAAAAAAAGAATAGAACCAAAACATTTTAAAATTGGGGGTAAGGTCTACTTATCCATCAAATTCCTACAGTCCTTGCAACCCTTCAAAAAGCTGGGATCTAAATTCATAGGACCTTTACCTATAACTAGGATCATTAACCCAGTGAGAGTGGAATTACTCCTCCCCAAAACACTTAGGCAGGTCCACCCAGTGTTTCACTGCAGCCTGCTGAAGCCAGAAATTACCTCACCCCTAAGGCCACCTGCAGATATCCCTCCAACCCCTATCATGATTGAGGGAGAACAATGCTTTGAGATTAAGGAAATCCTAGACTCACACACTCACCACAGCTCCATACAATACCTAGTAGCCTGGAAACATCTACCTCCCTCCCAGAATGAGTGGGTAGCTAAAAAATATGTTTGGGCCCCCGCATTACTGAAAAAGGTCTACTCACAGTACCCTAACAAACCCAAATAACTCAATATGTTATTGTGCTTTCTTTACAGGTGGACTTTTCATTTTTCTAGGGGGGCAGCATGTCAGATCCCTATTGTGATAACTGCCATTTCTGGGGGGAGGGATCATTTATTCACTTATTACCCTCTTCCTGTTTCCTACTGTGTTTTCCTGAAAATAAGACTCTGTCTTATATTTTTTTGAACATTGAAATAAGTGCTTGGCCTTATTGCCATGCGCTCAAAAGCCCGACTGGGCTTATTATCAGGGGATGTCTTATTTTGGGGAAAACAGGGTACATATCCTGCAATCCCTTAGTTTATAACCCCAGCCCTGACACCTCTGCCCTGTGCTTTGATTTACCTTTGGGAAATGTTTAAGGGAAGAGGGCCATCTGTTTGGTCTCAATTCTGAAGCCTCCTGAAAAAAGCGCCTGGGAACAGTCCCTTATTTCCTTCCCAGGATGGCCATTTTCACAACATCTTCACACCTGTGGATTGGCTCATTCAACATTGGACTGAGGGGAGACATTTCTAACTCCTTTATCCTAACAGAATTGCCTATGAGGGACCTTAGAGCCTGCTTTGCCTTTGTCTTGCAATCACTTCCTTTCAATAAAAGCTTCCTTTTGAAATTCTGCTATTTCAAGAGTTTGTGCTTCCTTGAATAGGGAGGAGAGGCAGGCTCTCACAACTGTGCTGGTTACTGAAAATTTTCTAAGCTCAATTCAAAATATTGGTGCACACATTCAATGCTTTAAATGATTTAGGCTAGAGATAAAAAAGAAAAACAGCTTAGTTCTCATATAATCCAGTTCTCTTATAATCCAGTTTAGGAAAAGTAAAGTACTGCTTTTAATTTTTAAGATTGATATTTCAATGGCTCAAATGTTAACCTGCCTCCAAGTTATGGTTATTAAAGTAGAGAAAGAAAAATCAGTATCAGCTGAGATTTTTGATTAGTTTCATCCTTGGAATGTTTGAAAGACAAATGTTAAGAATGAACTAGTTCGGACTTAATAAACAGTATATATTCAAGTTTTCTGGGCCATTATACAGAATTTAGCTAAAGTTCAAAATAATAGAATAAAAGTTTTTGTAATAAAGACAGGTCAAACTTACAAATACGTGTTGTCTACAATGTTGTTAGATATAATTGTAATACAATTAATCCAATGCTGCTCTACAATTGTACACTATATTTATATTGGTAGTATGTCTAAACTTTTGTAGTATAAATATATTCATATTTTTGTAGTGTGTAATATATTAATAATTTTGAGATATATATTTGGGGCTTGTTTATTTATTCATTTTGGATGCCACCAGATTCTAGTCAACTGGGTAGCTCACAACAAAAGAGTAAATATAAAGCCCCTTCCATATAATTTTCATCAGATTATGATCCGCCCATGTGTTTGTTTCAATATTTATTTCTTCTATATTAGATAATAAGTCATCTAACATCCACATAATATCAATTCTGGACCAAGACATATGTCTATTTGAGTAAAATGTATATTGACTTTTCTCTGGAAATTTTCCTCACCAAGCATCTTGAATACCTAATTATTCTACCATTTTAAAAAAGGGGTTTGGAAGTGTTTTCCTAGCTTTCTTATTAATCTTTTTAGTTTTATAGTCCAAGTCCATGTCCACAATTGCATTGAAATTGCCTACTATACATATATTTTCATACTCCAATTCTATTATTTTCCTGTGTAATTTACCATAGAAATCTTCTTGGTTATCATTTGGTGCATATATTGCAACTAAAAGTATTTGTTTATAGTTCATTGTTACCTCCCCCATTAATATCCTCCCTTCCTCATCCATGAATATTGGTTTGGCCTTTATTGCCTCCTTAATAGACAATACAATGCCTCTCTTATTCTGATGTGTAAGCAAAGCATATAGTTTCCCAATTTTAGGATATCCCCCCCCAAAAAAATTTATGTTTTTTGATGTGAACTTCCTGTAAACAAATTATATCCTGTTTTAATTTTTCCAATTTATTAAAAGTTCTTTTCCTTTTTATTGCCAA
>JANHZT010027587.1:0-10706 GCA_032468215.1 Stegonotus admiraltiensis | reverse complement strand
TTTAAATGGCTCTGACTCTGATTAGCAGGCAACTCAGCTGGGATCCTCAGAGCCATTTAAAAGGGAAAAAAAGGCTCAAATGATTGTGCGGCTCAGCTGGGCATGGGGGGCAGGGGCAGGGATTTTTGCTACCGGTTCTCTGAACAGCCTGCCGCCATCGCTACCTACTGCCTGAGCTGGCCCGAGCCGGGAGCATTTCACCCCTGAGAGAAGGGCTGTCAAACTCCCGGCCTGCAGGCCAGATGCGTCACGTGCTAGCCACGGCCACACCCAGTTTAGCGAAGGAGGGAAAGGTCCTGATATGTCATGTGATGCTGCCGTGACAACGTGAGTTTGACACCCCTGGTATAGGGCCTCCTGCTTGAGCGGGGGTTAGACTAGAAGATCTCCAAGGTCCCTTCCAGCTCTATTCTGATTGATTGATTGATTGATTGAGGGTTTTGCTTTGTTTTAATTTTTCAGATGGAATGGCTTTGTGTTTCCTTTGAAAATAATCTTCCCTTACTTCTTTTCCCAGCTCCTGAATGCCACATAGGTACTGTATGCAAACAACAAACAAACAAAAATCTAACTACAGGGTCACATGCAACTTGCCAGCACTGTTTTCTCATTTCTGCAGTTCCATCCAGTGGAGTCTTTATTGCATTTGGGGAGTATTGGAAAATATAAAATCCTCTTTTGAATTAAGGAAGGGAGAAAAATTGGGGTACCTAAGGAAAAATAGATGCATTGAGCTTTCAGATGTATAAGACACCCATTTGAACTTATCCCCTGAAGCACTTGGTCCCCTGTGCTTTTAGAATGAAGTTGTTGATTATTTACTTACTTACTTACTTACTTACTTACTTACTTACTTATTTATTTACTTGCTTGCTTGCTTGCTTGCTTGCTTGCTTACTTACTTACTTACTTACTTACTTATTTATGATGTTTCTATGCTGTAGACACAAAATGAGGTCTCAATGAACAAGTAAGCAACTCAATAGTACATCCTATACAAATGTTTGCTGGCTTCTCAACCTACTGGAACCATGCCAGATAAAAGTCTCTGCTAAACAAGTCCATTTTAACAGGCTTCCTAAAGGACATCTGGAAAAATCACTAGACAATATGTCCCAAAAAGTCTGGTATGGACCTTGTGTGGTCAGTAGTCCAGTGGTGGGTTGCCCTCGGTTCTCACTGGTTCTATAGAACCAGTAGTAAAAGCGGTGGGAGGCTCCGCCCACTGACCCTGATGTCATGAAAATGCTTCTGTGCTTGTGCAGAAGAGCACGCGCACAGCCCCATTGCGAACCAGTAGTAAAGGTAAGTAGAACCCACCCCTGCAGTAGTCATACAAGTCTGTTAAGAGTAATGCTAAGGAGGAAGGCAATGAAGAAATCTGTTTTGAAGGGCAAAATAATTTGAAGCATATTTCTCCTGGAACTGAGCAGTTTCCTCCACAATTGCTGCATAAGTCTTGATGAAATGATACATTTGGTTTAATGGTCAACCAGGGGCCACTCATGGACCCAGGATTTGCCCTTTGAATCCACATCATTGCACTACTATCTGCCAGCTTCCCAACTGTGGTTTTTCCATGTAGTAACCCAAACAAAGTGAATGCAGGGAAATTGATGAGAACGTTGCCAGTTTCCATCTTCTCTCTATTCATAGGAAGAAAGAGCCTGGATACTGTTTTTCTTTTCTTTTTCATGGATCACCTTCAATTTGCTTTGAAAAGTTTGGGGAGTGAAAAGAATGGTAATGTGGAGCTGCCCTAAAATGATATTCCTGGCTATTACTTGCATTGGAAAACGGTTTTGAAAGGTAAAAGCAAGGAAGGAAGGAAGAATAAGAAGAACAACTGTAAAGGTTCCCTACCCAAATTAGAAACATATTCAAAGACCAAGTGATGCAATCATTTTTAAACTCATAACTTCAAAAGAAATTAGCTCTGAAGATGAGTCAGTGATTTTACAATTTAAAGATAGAGACTCTGAGGTCTTTCAGATACTGTTGAACTAAGACTCCAGCATAGCTCACCACTGAACATACACTTTGAGTCATCCAGGTTTTACAGTTCAGCAACAACTGTGCCTATTGGGGCCCCTGTGAGTTTTCTGATGTAGAACTCACATTCTCAACCACTGCATAAATAGAAAAAGAATCAGTCCCTGCATTACAAAGAATCTAAAGATGCAGCTAATCAGATACGGCTAAATTATTGCTGTCTGGGTGGGTGGGACATTGAACCTCATCAAATACTTTCTATAAGCATCATTGTCCTCCTTTAATTTCTTCCATACAATTAGTTTCATTCCTATGGGAAACCTGGCAGTATTATTTAGTATGCCTATATGTACCAAATGCATAAATGTAAACTTAAGCCTGCAGAAGACTTCTTGGCGTAACAAGTAGCACTTATTTGGCAGAAGTAGGCAACAATTTTGGGCTGGTAGACAAATTGGAATTTTGGAATATGTTGTAGGGCTAAGCACAAAATGGATGCCATGGGTGGGGCTCATCTATTAACAGATTATCATAGCAAAATAGAAGCCAATCAGAAAATCATCATTTACTAAAAAGGACTTGATGAAATTATTCTGTATTATTTTTGTTGCTTCTAATAATTTGTCTTTTCTAGAAAAACTTTTAAACAACACACTAAACTGCTACTTTGTGAGTCTGAATGGCATCCTTATAAAAATGGTTTTAAGGATTGTATATCTTTGGGTTCCTACTTATTTATTAAATGAAATGAAATTACGCCATTACAATTACAAGAAAGCCTGGAAAATAGCATAAAACTGTTTTCAGATACCCATTGGCAGTATGTTTGATAGACCAGTAATAATTTATTTTATTCCTATTTCTCTGAAACTATTAAAAATATCCCCTTATGGGTATATATATTCACACATGTATATATTACAAGGCTGGAACTGCTCAGTTTTACTCCAACATCAAGCCTGCACCAAACCTAAGAAAACTATTCTACTTTCCACATAGAAACCATCTTTATCTCACAGCATAACCTTCTAATTTAAATTACTACAAGCAGGTTATTATCCAGTATATGTAGATATTTCTACTATAAACTCATGAACAGACTCAAATTTTACAACATTACAGAAAAATATTTTTCATATGGGTAAATTAATGTTGTTTTTTCTCAAATTTCAGTAACTTGAATGACTGTTATGTAGAACTGATATAGCTGAACTATAAGCTTTCTCTTTGTAAGTTCCCAGGAAACACAGAGCAGAGAACTACTGTACAAAGACAAGTCACTTATATTCAGTCAAACTTCTGAATTGCAAACATCTGTACTAGCCAAAGATGTATATATTTAAAAAGCATGGCATGAAGAAATGTTGTTTTTGAAACTCAGCATTTCCCTTCAAGCTTTATCTTCTATCATGCTTTTAGCAGGGTTTGTGATTGCAGATGTGAACATATTTTATTTATATTTGTTTTCTAAATTTCTGAGCTATAATAAAATAAAATAAATTGACTTACCAGTTTAAAAACTTTTAAAAGGTGATCTTGACAGGATCATTCTCTTTTTGTCAGGTACATTATAAGTTAAAGAAAAAAGTTACATGTAAAGCAAAAACTAAAATACTATCTCTCTATAGGAACTAAGGATTGTTCAAATTCTGCAAACTGTTAGCCAAGAAAGTGTATCTTTTTTAAAAAATTAAGAATCAGTTCCTTTCTTCTAAAAATAATACCTTGGCTGATTGGCACTTTCCGCATCTGTTTCTTCTATATTTATTTATATCCCAGCTTTATTAGTCTTACATATAACTTAAAGCAGAACATAGATTCAATATATCTTCCTTTTATTTTCCCCACAGCAACAATCCTGTGAGATGAGTTGGACTGATCACCCAGCTATCTTTCATGCCTAAGGTGGACTAAAACTCAATAGTTTCACAGTTTCATGCAGGTCTGTAAATTTCATTACACAATTATAGCGCAAACTGTCAAAACACACCCCAAACCTCTTGCCACCTCCACACATACACACACATACACCACTAATTTTCAGATAAGAAATGTTTTATTGTTTTTTCCGGTTGTATAGATTAGTATCTATGATATCAGAAGTTAAGATTTTACTCCATTTGCTTTTCAGAATACACAGGTGTATTCTAGTACCAGGCAGGTTTGAAAAATGGGTCAGTGTGCTGATGATCAGATAAAGCCAGACCCATATGAGAGTCTAATGAGTAATTACTCATATTTAGTCCTGTCTCTGATAGCAAAATTCCAGATCAATGCTAGATAGGTCTGAATATCAAAATATATTCTAATTATCTCTTGAGTTATAGCTTTCCTTTCTGGCTGGTGGAGAATCAAATGAAATGTTTCAATCTGAATCCCATGCATATGGTTCAAAGGTATTCTGTACACTTTGAGAACAAATTAAAATATGCAGAGATCCATCTGAAGTTTAAAAAATTGCTCAATTACATCTGTGTTGATCGGGATCTGACAAGCTGGATCTGAAGTGAAATTTTCCATTTATATAATCAAGAAGGGGAAAAGCACAGATGCAGTAAAACTGGCTTTTCCACATAACAGAGTGAAATATCCCAGAAAATTAGGCTGTTAGAAGGGCACATAAAATGCTATGTTCAAAAATATTGGTACAAAGGGGTTAGGTTTAAAAATATTTTTAAAGCCTGAACTGTTTTGTTTTAGGAATAATGTTTTGAATGTTATGGCAATAGCAGCATGTTCTGTAGGAATTATTCATTTTAATGATTGAACAGAGACAAATTATTACAGAATGAATAAAATAAGCCAGCCTGAGGACCAGACAATGGATCAGGAAAGATAGGCACACAACTGTTCAGAATAAAAACAAATAACAATGAGGTGGAACTACATGAAGCAAATATTCAAGTTGTCCTCATTACATTCCAAACAGCTCTCAGTCATTGAAATTAAACATTCCTCCTCTCACTGCCATGGTGGCAATGATGTAGTAAGTATAATATAGTATGCTATGATACCATACTCTAATGCTATTATCTCTTGCATAGATTCCATAGATGCGTACTGATCTCTAGAATCAAAATGGTGATGATTAAGAGAAGTCTGTCCCACCTTGCATACCTGCGGCTTTAATATAAACAACTTTACTTCTGTTTAGGGTCCAGGGATCAAATGAATTATATGCATATCCCTAGAACTAATAATACAGAAGGAGTTTTCATGCCACTGAATTACGTCTGTAAATGGATTCTCATAGGATGAAGAAACAGAAAGATAAAGCAGAAGGTTGATAACAAATATAAGGAAGGAAGACTGAATCCTACTGAAGAAGATCTGACCCTGTAACATCCAAGGATCTTCAGATTTTTTTTTCCTGGTATCATAATTTCAATATTATTTAAGAGGACAAAGACATAGAGATAGGGAGAAAGAAAGAAAGAAAGAGCAGTATGCAATATAAAGAATGAGTATTAGGTACAAAAGGCAAAAAGGAAAATGAAAGGCTAGTCCAATCATTAAATGTTCAGAGACTATATTGTAGATGAAGACTTCACTGGGATAATAAGAGGACTTTAATCTTGGACCTTTGAAGACAAGATGAGAAATTGCTATTGAAGTGACATATTTGATGGGGGAATCAATCAATTACCTTCCTAGAGTTTTAAAATAATATTAGCTGAAGTCACTCAAGCTGTAACCACTTAGTCTGTTATTTAGATTATTTTATGATGTCTTGGTGCATGTCTAAAGAAAGGCTACCATATTTTGATCTAGGATGTACTTTGTATGTAATCTGGGTATGGTATATACTGTGCATTATTCCGCAGCCTATTTTATACCCTGCTCTGCTGTTTTTATTGTTTAAATCTTTTTAAAACATTGTATATGATCCAAATAATGTTTGTTTCAATCCTTTCTCTTTATATAGTCTGATGATTCAAAAACCAATTTATTCATTCATGATAATATAATATAATATAATATAATATAATATAATAAGTATGTATATATTGCATCTAAAGTATTGCATATGATCTGAGCAAATCAGAATACAAATGGATGGTGATCTTGACACAGTATTTCTTTTATATATATATATAAAGTTTTTTATTGATTAAACGTTAAAAACATTGGCCATAGTGTGACCATCCTGATCTGAACATATCCACGCATATTCTTTCCATAACAACAAATATAATTACTATTTAACTTACATTGCTACTTTCTTCTTATATACATATCCCTTGTCTTAATATACTATTTACTATTTGTTTACTATTTACATTTATTAACTCTATCCAGTACTAATTCTACAAACCCTAAATCTTTTTTGTTCCAACTCCTTTTCTCCTTTCCAACTAATAATACACTTTATTCCAGATTTTATAGCATTCTGTCTCATTCTTGTTTTTGAGTTCTAGTGTCAGCCTGTCCATTTCTGCACACGTGAAAATCTTCCTTGTTATTTCTTCTTCCGGGGGGATTTCTTCCTTTTTCCAGTATTGTGCATAAAACAACCTTGCTGCTGTTGTCACATGAAGCATTAAGTATATTGATTCTTTGCTGTAGTTCCCTTTTATCATTCCTAGTAGGAATAATTCTGGTTTTAGGTCTATGTTTTGTTCTAATATCTTCTCCAGCCATGCCTTAATTTGGTGCCAGAACTCCCTGGCTTTTTTACATAACCACCACATGTGGTAGAAAGATCCTGGCACTAAGTTGCATTTCCAACGTTGTGGTATAGGTTCTTATTCATTTTCGCTAATCTTGTGGGTGGGAGGTGGCACCTGAAAAACATTTTATACAGATTTTCTTTGTATGCAGTGGCCATCGTTTGTTTCCTGTTTCTCTTCCATAGATCCTGCCAATCATCTATATTGAAATTATAACCAAAATTTTGAGCCCACTTTAACATGGTTTCCTTCACTTGTTCTTCCGCCATTTTATATTCCAATAGATACTGATAAATTTTCTTTATCGCCTTTTTGCCCATTCCCAATAAGATTTTATCTAACCGTCAATTATTTTGCCATCAATTCTTTTTTAATACCCCATTCCTTTTTATCCTTCGTGTAGCGTGATTTAATCTGTAGATATGCCCACCATTCCAGTTCTATCCCTTCATCTTGTAATTCTTTTCATTTAAAATCTCCTTGTATGTGACTACCTTTCCCAGGTTGACAAAATTTGGATGTACTAGCACCTCTAATGTAGAGAGCCAGACAGGAATTTCCAAATAATTCTGTTGCTTTATTTTTGTCCATAATTCAAGAATAGCTTGTCTGATTTGATGCCTTTGGAAGTACTGGTGTGTTTTTTGTCTTCCATCCCACAAGAATGCATGCCATCCTATTTGTATATTATATCCTTCCTATTAGATCAGGTGCAGGGCAAAACAGACACAGACAGCGAGGTCCATTCAGCACTTTATTCAGCTCAGTAATAGATGCTGGCTGCGCTGCCAGAGCCCTCTTTTATGGAGCTCCGGCAGGCTCAGCTGGCCAATGACAGCTATTCAAACTTCCCGCCAGTGGATTAGCCAATCCCCAGTGGATGTCCTTATAAGGACATAACACCCCTCCCCTCCTAGTTCATAGTCAATCAATCATTTGGATGCATGTTACAAAGTCACGCAGGTAGGCGGGGTGTCGGACTGTCCTGGTCGACCTGCGCAGTTCAGTTTGTGCTCCGCCATCTGCTCGAGCAGACAAGGCTTCCGTCCTCTTTGGTTCCCATCCTGGAACCATCTGGAGCTCGGCTGTTGAGTGTCCGGGTCCTCCCCCAGCACCTCCAGCGGGGCTCCCTGGATCCTCCAGCAGCCGACATTCGCCTCGGACCAGTGTGGAACAGCTGGCGGCAGGTAAGTCCCTGGTTTCTTTTCCTTCCAGCATGTCGGCTTGAGTGGTTGGGGAATCAGGCTGCTCTTGTTGTTGTTGTTGCGGCTGTTGTTGTTGTTGCTGTAGTTGTTGTTGGCCGACCTTGCCAGGGTGTCGCTGGTTCCTCCTGTTGAGTCAGGGCAAGTCATTCTTCCTGGCCGGGCACTGGCCTACCTCACCGGGATGGAGCAGGCCTCCCCCGCTGGGGTGGCGTAGGATTCCCACGCCGGGGGGTGTAGGACTACCTCACCGGGGTGGCACAGGTCCCCCTCGCTGGAGCGGCGTAGGTCTCTCCCCTCAGGGTGGTGGTGGAGTGCCAACCCTGGAGAATGCAGGCTCCCTTTGTTGAATTGGCACTGGTCTACTTCTCTGGGGTGGAGGTCAACCTTGCTGGGCTGGGGCAGGTCCACCTCGCTGGGGTGGCATTGGTCACCCTCTCCAGGGTGAGGAAGGCTTACTTCGCTGGGCTGGTATAGGTCTCCCTCGATCGATTGGCGCCGGTCTACCTTTCGGAACGGTGGGTGACTCCCTCTCTGGGATGGTGCCGGTCTACCACATCATGATGGGGTAGGCCTCCCTCACTGGGGTATTGGAAGTCTACCTTGGCAGGGCGGTGCAGGCCTATGTCTCCGGGGTGGTGGTGGCTTGACTCGCTGGGATGGTACCAGTCTACCTCATTGTGGTGAGGTGGGTCTCCCTCGCCGGGGGTATTGCAGGTCTGCCTCGTCGGGGTGGTGTAGGCCTACCTCATCGGGGTGTTGTAGGCCTACCTCGTCGGGATGGTGCAGGCCTACCTCGTCGGGATGGTTTTGCTCGACTTCCCTCTACCTTTTCCAGAGCTGGTCGATGTGATGCCTACAGACTTGTCCGTCTTCCAGCTCCACTCAGTAGGACTTCAGGCCGGTTATGCCTTCCACTTTCCCCTTCAGCCATTTCAGGTGCCCATGAAAGTTGAGAGTGAAGACCAGGTCTCCTATGGCGAAGGTGCGTGGCAGCCTGGTGGCGTTCTCTGGAACTTCTGGATTGTATTGGGGGTGTAGCCGATCCAGCGGTGATCGCAGCCTTCTCCCCATCAACAGCTCCACTGGACTTTTGCATGTGGTGGCATGCGGCATGATGTGCTGGGTGAGAAGGAATTTATTGATCCTTTCTTGCCAGTCGCCTGTGCCCATCTTGGTGAGCACCTCTTTGGTGAGTCTCACCATTCGTTCCGCTTGCCCGTTTCCAGCCAGTCTGTACGGGGCAATCAGGGCATGGCGAATGCCCAACTCTGCCAGGAATGATTCCATGGGCTTGGATGTGAGCTGGGGTCCATTGTCCGAGACCAGGACGTCCGGAAGCCCGTGGGTCGTGAAAATCCTCCGGAGTGCCCTGATCATCGCTTCTGTAATGGTGGTGGTCATTGGAATGACCTCTAGCCACTTCAAGAACGCATCTACCACTATCAGGAGGTGCTTCCCATTGATGGGTCCCGCAAAGTCAATATGGACCCTTGACCAGGGGCTGCTTGGTGTCTCCCACTCCATCAGCTGCGCTTGAGGAGGCACTGGTCTTATTTCTTGACATGGGTTGCATTTGGCGATCCATTCTTCGATGTCTTTGTCCAGGGTGGGCCACCAGACGTAGCTTTGTGCCAGTGCCTTCATTCTCACTATGCCCGGGTGTCCGTTGTGAACCGTTGCCAGGGTTTTTTGTTGGACGGTGTGGGGAATCACTACTCTGTCACCCCAGAGGAGGCAGCCTTTCATGGTGGACAGTTCTTGCTGCTTCCTGAAAAATGGGCTGAACTCTTCCCCCGGTTTCTTTGTTGGCCATCCCCTTAAAACCCATGACCGGACTTGCCTTAGAGTTTTCTCTTTCTGTGTGTGAGTTGCCACATCTGAGGAGGTCACCGGGCATCACTGGTCATCGTTGATATGGAAAAGACCAAGTGTGGGGGCTGGATCTTCCACCCACTCTTTTGTCAGGCATCTGCTGAGGGCATCCGCATTGCAGATGGTCTTGCCAGGTCTGTGGATGAGGGTATACGAATAGCCAGCTAGGAATATTGCCCAGCGTGTCATCCTGGGCGACATGTAGGATGGAGTTGGCTTGTCCCCTGCAAGAAGTCCCAAAAGTGGCTTGTGGTCAGTGATGACGCTGAAACTTCTGCCGTAGAGGTATTCATGGAAGCGCTTGATACCTGCGACAATGGCCAAGGCTTCCTTGTCCAGCTGACTGTAGTTGCGTTCTGTGCTGGATATCGTCTTGGAGAAGTATGCGATGGGTGCCTCCGAGCTGTTGGGAAGCTGATGGCTGAGCACCGCTCCAACTCCATATGGTGATGCATCGCAGGTCAGCAACAGCGGGAGCATCTCGTGGTATTGCATGAGCACACTGTCCGATGAAAGGAGTCCTTCGATGGCCTTGAATGCCGCTTCCTCTTCTTCCCCCCCATCTCCAGGGTGCCGCCTTCCCCAGTAAGCAATGGAGCAGTTCAGCTACTGTGGCTTTCTTTCTTTTTTCTTTTTATTAAATATAAACAAAGATAAAATAACAATACAAAGACAAAACCCCACCACCAACAAAACCCACATCCACATATATACTTTATGTCATCAACAGAGTACATAATATTTTGTTTTACGTGTTATTAGAAAACAAAAACAATCTTAATTCAAATATTATATATATATAAGATATAAAGTATAAAGTATAAGATATAAGATATAAAGTATAAAGATATACTGACATTAACTCTTTGTTCTTCCTCTACTCTGAATCTTTTCACCCTAGTTTCTATCATCTACGGTTATGCTAATTTTCCTTTCCAGCCATTGATACCATTGGTGCCACACCAGG
>JANHZT010027478.1:0-10714 GCA_032468215.1 Stegonotus admiraltiensis | reverse complement strand
AATTTAAGCCAGCCCGGCTTGGTGGAACAGAAAGGTCTTCAGGGCACGGCGGAAAGTACGGAGGTCTGGAATAATTCAAATTCCTGGAGGTATCCTGTTCCAAAGGGAAGGTGCCCCCACAGAGAAGGCTCTCCCCCGGGGGCCGCCAGTCAACATTGCTTTACGGATGGCACTATGCCTGAAATGGAAGCTCTTTCCACACTCTGTGCATTTATATAGCTTCTCTCCTGTGTGAATCTTTTTATGAGAATTGAATTTTTCCATTAAAGTATAGCCTTTTTCAAATTCCTCACAACTATATGGGTTCTCAGCTACATGGATCCTTTGATTACAGTTAAGATGAGGCTTGCTACGAAAGTTCTTTCCACACTCTGTGCAGTTATAGGGTTTCTCTGTGTGAATTCTTTGATGAAGACTAAGATTTCCTTTCTTAATGAACTGCTTTCCACACTCCATGTATTTATAGGGTCTCTCCCCTGTGTGGATCCTTTGATGAATAGCAAGGGCACTATTGTTAAAGAATTTACTTCCACACTCTCTGCAGCTATGTTTTTTTTCCCCTCCGTGGATCGTTTCATGGCAATTAAGAGAACTTTTGAAAGAGAAGCTAATTATTTTATGAGAATTAAGATGCCCTTTCCGAATAAAGCTCTTTCCACACTCCAGGCATTTATATGGTCTCTTACAGACCTCCAACCTGATAATTCAGGAAAGACCTTGGGATGAAGATTGGGATAGTTTTGTGAGGAAGATGCACACTCAGTCTTCTTGTGGTGACCGAGATACCTTTTAGAATTAGATCAGGGGTGCCAAACTCACATCGTCACATGATGTATTGTGACTTTTTTCTCCTTCGCTAAAATGTGCAAGGGCGTAGTCAGTGTGACACATCCAGCTCACGGGCTGCGGCATTTGAGAGCCCCGAATTAGATGGTTGGCCAGTCTGATTTTTCACCTGTTCTCCAAGTCATTCCCACAGACCCTTACACAATACCAATATATGTTCTCTAGATGTATGTTCCCAGAGACTATTTGTTAAGAAAAGAAGCAGGAGGACTTCAAAATAAGATTTGCTACATCATAAATAACAACCAATTGTTTGAAGAATGTCAGCTGAAATGGGACAAATCCTCAATTCATCAAAGGAAAGGGGAGGATGGAGAAGGGATTTTGGTCTCCTTCCTCAAACTCGTGGACTCTCTTATAGCCCTGGGGTGTGTGTGTGTGTGTGAATTTCTCTTTCTTCCACGAAATTATCTCCAAGAGGAAAAATAAGCAATTTCCTCAAGAAAAAAATGTGTTGAAAAAATATTAGGAGTTTCAGAAAAGTCTGGCAGATGTCTTTATGCCCATGATTTCTTAAGACACTTATCCTCCCATGGATGCCCAGGTGAGGTTGAAACTACCTCACCTGCTGCCCCTTTCAGGTAGACCTTCCAAGTAGACAAGACAAGCCCCACAATGCTCATTAGCTCTATCTTTATTGTAAGACCACATTAATAAAATCTTTTTTGATCCTCTCCTTGTACCCACTGGAATACTGGAGGGGTTTTTATGACATGTTCCCCACCCTCCCACTCCAATGTGGGAATTGAGGTATCTTTTGCATGATGGCTGTCCAGTCCATGGCAAACTTTGTGGGAAAATAGAATGTGAGAATACCGTCCCACAAAGTTATTCCCAAATACTATTTACTATTTATATCCAAACACGTGTTGTTTGGATGTATTTTCTCTGTGATTATCTGTAAGGAAGAGACACCAGAGGTGTAGAAGAGGATGAAGCTCCCTCATCTGCCGTCCCTTTGCCAGCTTTTCCGGGGCGGCTGCGGGGCCAAGGAGGCAGCCTTCGGCCAGGGCTACCGCCTGGGCGCACCTCTCCACCCCACACTCCCTCAGCCAGCCCGCCAGCTCCGGGGGCAGCAAGGCCAGCAGATGCTCCAGCACCACCAGGTCCAGCATCTCGGCTTTGCTGCTCCGCTCGGGCCGCAGCCACCCCCGGCACAGTCTCTGCAGGCAGCTGCAAAGCTGAGCTCCCATCCTAAGATTTACGGTAGCCTTGCCAAAGCCTTATCTCGTCTCTGTAGTAACAGTGATAAGACTTTGTGAAGTTTCTGAACTACTGCGCATGTCCACATTCTTTTCTAACTTCCTGATTTATTACCTTCCTTTGTTCGTCTGTCAGAATTCCTGCCAGGTAAGGCAGGAACGCTGCCAAGATGTAGTTATCTAGTTTTGTTTTTATTTCTTTATAATAAAATGTTTCTTAGAATATATTTCGGGTTTTCTTTCTTTCAAGTATACAGCAAGGAAACCAAGGTCCATCCGCCTCTAATTAAGTGCAATTACCCCAGGGAGAGAACGGGGCTGATCTACGCTCCGACAGTAATAAGCAAAGCGACCTTTGGATGACATCCGTTTTCCTGCTTTCTGCTTTCTGCCAGAATCTCTTGGAAATGTGGATGTGCTCCTGAGACAGACATTAAATTCATTCATTTGGTATCGAATAAATAAGTAAATCCTCTGGAGATTCCTTCAGGCCAATTTATTTGTCCTCGTTTTAATTGACAGCAATTAAAACAAGGACGAATAATTTGGCCTGAAGGATTTCTGTGATGACACTCACTGAAGGTATCCTTTTTTTCTAGAGCTGACCTTTACCAGCTTTAGTTTGTTTTCTATTTCTTGTTGTGTCCACATCTTATTTTTTTTTATCTTTACACTTTTTCACTTTGGTTGTTTGTGGCTGGTTGATTCCTGAAGAGTTGATCAGGTTCAATGTATAAGTTAAAAAAAACCATAACAACCCATGTGCTGGGTTTCTCCAAGACTCATGGAAGGGAATGCCAAGAGGATTATAGGTTAAAAAAAAAGTTTATTAATAAAATGCCAAGACTTGTAACATCAAGCGATTTCTTCCCTGACATCCCTAAGGAAGCTTCAGCGGTGAGTAATTTATCATGGCTACTACTCACAAAGGGGTTTCTTTATGGGGCAGATCAGATACCCCGTTTCCCCCAAAATAAGACATCCCCTGATAATAGACCCAATTGGACTTTTGAGCACATGACAGTAAGGCCAAGCTCTTATTTCAGAATATCCCTTTAACGGTATCCCTTTACTCTTCCTCCCCACCCTCTAGAAATGCCCCCCCCCTCAGAAAAAACAAACAAAACGGCTTTAGCTAAATCTTTGGAGGAAAAGAAAAAAAACCAGACACTGTGATAGTAGAGAACACAGAGAAAATCTCATATTATTGCAATCTGGTAGCCTTGTTAACGTCCCGGAAGGGAGGTATAAATTATGATGGTCATGATTGGGTGCTTGAATTTGCTGCGTGTTGATCCTTAGCGAGGAAGCAAAGAGGTGCACCACAAAGGAAAGTAAAGAGCAAAAACTGCTTGTCTAATCAATCCTCAGCCAGGGAAGCAGCCTCACCACAAACCCACTAATAGGCAGGGGAACATTGTAGGTGGAAGGATTATGATACAACGCTGAAGCTTTTTAGCTGAGAAGGTAAACAAAAGATGGGAGATAATATACCTTCTTGGGCATGAAAGCAATGCCAGTTCTTCATTTCCCATGTTCTGAATAGTAAATGGTGCAATCTGTTTACCAAAACTGCCCAATTCTAGCTATGTTAATAAATTGGGACAGAGAAAACAAAAAGGAAAAATAACAACACACAAAACTAAAAGCGCCGGAAGAAAATAGAACTGGAAAAAAGATATAAAGGTATAGTAGCTTCAAATATTTTCTACAGCAGTTGTAAGTAGTTATATTTTGTGTCTGCTGTGGAGGTTTTAAAGAATAGGAGCAGCATTGAGTGGCAGGCTATCGTGCTTTGTAGTAACATCTAAAAGACAATTCAATTTGGTAATTTAATTTCTTGTGCTGAGACCAGATGAATCTCTGTTGAATGCAGCCAAGAAATAGTAAGAACTGCTTATCAGGACTTTAGTAAAGATTTCAAAAGTATGAATGCCACATGTCCACTACAACCTATGAGCTAATCTGCTGCATAAAGGGTTATACAGGTAGTCCTCGACTTAACAACAGTTCACTTAATGACCATTTGAAGTTACAATAGCAGCAAAAAAATGACTATGACCAATTTTCACAGATATGACTGTTGTGGCATCTTGGGATTATGCAACTTTCTGACAAGCCAAGTCAATGGGGAAGCCAGATTCACTTAGCAATGGTGCTACTAATTTAACAGCTGCAGTGATTTGCTTAATAAATTTGGCAGGAAGTCATAAAATGGAGCAAAACTCAATTAACAAATTTCTCACTTAGCAACAGAAATTTTGGGCTCAATTCTGGTCGAGGACTAACTGTATATCAAGGCCCAGACAACATTTGTTACAGTATGACTGCTGTTGTTTAGCTATTTGCCTTGTGCAGGTCTGCATTTTAACATCTCCACATACTTCATAATTCTCTGAATTAAAACAAGTGCAGCAGAAACAACATTTGTATATTTGGGCAATTAATAGCCTCAGAAATAGACTGGAACATAGGAACATTCCTGCATAGTAACAAAATCAAATGCAATAATGTGTTTTACTCACCAACCAATATATATACAGCACAGAAAAAAGACATCTATCCTGGTTCAAAATCACATTTGGAGTAGTTAGAAGTTCTGCTTTATTAGTGAGATTTCAGGAAAGAAAGAAAAATTACTCATAAGGAATAAATACCCCCCAACAAAATCAGTTAATGGAATCAACTCTTTTGGTATTTCAAAGGGAAGGACGGTAATATAGGTAATTTTCAACTGACACCCACAATTGAGCCCAAATTTCTGTTGCTAAGACAGCTAATTGATGCCCGTTTGGAACCTTTTATGCAACAATCATTCACCAAATCACTATGGTTCTCAAGTATGGTTGTTCAGTTAACAACTATATGTATGGTTGTTCAGTGAATCTGCCTTTGCCCATTAACTGCTTGGTGGAAGTTTACAAATGGAGATCACATGACACATAATGCTGCAACCATCATAAATACATGCCAGTTGCTAAGTGCCTGAATTTTGATCATGTGATCATGGGGATGTTGCAATGGTCATTAAGCATGAAAATTGCTCTAAATCACTTTTTTCATTTTATTTCATTTTTTTCACTATAACTGAAATTTCATCCAAAGCAGTTTATGGCTCCTTGGGGTGTCATTAACAAAGACTTTAAAACTTAGATTTGCAACAAATGCAGACAAAATTTGAATGTATTTATTGTTATACTTTACTCTGTGTAACTGCATGCCAAAAAAAAGCCTGCCCTCCTTGTTTTTTAGTTATATCAATAAGACCATTGGATTTGGTTATTTCATTTCTGGAGCTGAGGCCAAATGAATCTCTCTTGCCTGCAGCTAAGAAATAGTAACAATTTCTTATCAGGAGTTTGGAAAGATTTAAAACTATGAATGCCACCAAACTCTTATTAGCTAAACTCCTGCATAGTGTTATATGTCAAGGTCCAGGCAACATTCTTTAAAGTATGAGTGCCAGTCCTGTTTGGCTATTTGCCCGATGCAGGTTTGCATTTTAACATCTCCAATTACTTTGTAATTCTCTGGATTAAAAGAAGTTTAGAGGAAACACCACTTGCATTTTTGAGCAATCCCATGAAAATAGAGTGGAGCATTGGAACATTCCTCCATAATAATGAAATCAAATGCAATAATGTGATTTACTCACCAATCCATACAGAGCACAGAAAAAAGGTCATTCCTTTTTATGGTTCAAAATCTCATTTAGAGTAGCTAGAAGCTGTGGTTTATAAGTGGCTAAACACTGAGTTATAAAGGCTTCAGATTTCAGGACGAACATAATTTGCTCATGAGATACAAACACCACCCTCCAGCAAGAAAATCAATTGATGAAATCAGGTTTTTTGATATTTCAAAGTGAAGGATAGTAATACAAGTAGTTCTCAACTTACACCCACAATTGAGCCCATTTCCATTGCTAAGTAATGCAATTAAGTCACTAGTGATGCAGTTTGCAACCTTTTATGCCACAATCGTTCATCAAATCACTGCGGTTCTCAAGTATGGTTCAGTTAACCATACACATGGTTGCTAAGTGAAACTGCCTTCCCACATTGACTGTGCTTGTAAATTTCCAAATGGAAATCACATGACCCTGGATGCCCCAAGAATCATAAATGAAGATACTTCTCGACCTTATGACAATGGAATCCAAAATTCGTTAAACGAGGTATTTGTTAAGTGAGTTTTGCCCCATTTTACCTTTCTTGCCACCGTTTTTTTTAAAATTTGATTTATATGCTGCCCTTCTCTGGAGACTAAGGGCGGCTTACAATGTGTTAAGCAATAGCCTTCATACTTTTGTATATTTTATACAAAGTCAGCTTATTGCCCCCACAAACAGGGTCCTCATTTTACCTACCTTAAAAAGGATGGAAAGCTGAGTCAACATTGAGCCTGGTGAGAATTGAACTTGCAGTAATTGCAGGCAGCTGGAAGTTAAATACTCCCTTTAACAAGGGAGCATTAGTCTGCTATGCCACACAGGCTCCTTAAGTGAATCACCGTTAAGTGAATCAATACAGTTAGCAATTTAGTAAGATGTGGTTAACTGAATCTGGCTTCCCCATTGACTTTTGTTAGGTTTTGAAAAGTGAACACATGACCTTGGGACACAAGTCATAAATATGAACCAGTTGCCATGCACTTGAATTTTGATCACATGATCATGGGGATTTTGCAATGGTCATAAGTGTGAAAACTAGTCTGTCACTTTTTCCTTTTTATTTCATTTTTTCATTGTAACTTTGAATGGCCATTAAATGAACAGTTGTAAGTTGAGGACTAGCTGTATATGGTTTCTCCATAACATGGATTCTTTTATGAGAAATAAGTTGGCTTTTCTGACTAAACCTATTTCCACACTCCAGGCATTTATGCCAGTTTATGCCATGTGGATCCTTTGATGGATAGTAAGGGCTCTGTTCTCAATTTCTTTCCACACTCCCTTCGGGTATGCTTTCTCTCCTGTGTGGATCCTCTCATGGCGATTAAGAGAACTTTTAAAACTGAAGTTCTTTCCACATTCTGTGCATGTATAGGGCCTCTCCCCTGTGTGAGTTATTTTATGGGAATTAAGATGTGCTTTCTGAGTAAAGCTCTTTCCACACTCTGGGCATTGATATGGTCTCTCCCCTGTGTGGATCCTTTGGTGACGAGTAAGAACTTTGTTGTCAAAAAAGCTCTTTCCACACTCTGGGCATTGATATGGTCTCTCCCCCGTGTGGATCCTTTGATGGATAGTAAGGGCTGCCTTCTCAAAGTATCTCTTTCCACATTCCTGGCAACTAAGTTTTTTCTCTCCTCTGTGGATCCTGTCATGACGATTAAGACTACCCCTAAAATGGAAGCTTTTTCCACATATTGTGCATTTATATGGTTTCTCCCCTGTGTGAATCCTTTCATGAGAATTAAGTTTTCCTATTAAAGCAAAGTCTTTTCCACATTCCATACAACTATATGGCTTCTCAGCTATGTGGACCCTTTGATGGCCATTAAGACCAGTCTTGCTAAAGAAGCTCTTTCCACATTCTGTGCATTTATATGGTTTCTCTATGTGGATTCTTTCGTGAGTAAGATTTTCTTTCTGCTTTTCATACTCAATGCAGTTATACAGCTCCCCTGTGTGGACTTTTGTATGAAAATTAAGTTTTCCTTTCTCAATAAAGCTCTTTCCACACTCCAGGCATTTATATGGTCTCTCCCCTGTGTGGATCCTTTGATGGATAGCAAGGGTTCTGTTCTCAAAGAATCTCCTTGCACACACTCTGCAGCTATACTTTTTCTCCCCTGTGTGGATCCTCTCATGGCGATTAAGAGAACTTTTGGAACGGAAGCTCTTTGCACACTGCGTACATTTGTAGGGCCTCTCCCCTGTGTGGACTCTTTTGTGAGAATTGAGGTGTCCTATCTGACTAAAGCTCTTTCCACACATCAGGCATTGATAGGGTTTATCCCCTGTGTGGATCCTATGATGACGAGTAAGAACTTTGTTGTCAAAAAAGCTCTTTCCACACTCCAGGCATTTATACGGTCTCTCCCCGGTGTGGATCCTTTGATGGATTGTAAGGGCTCTGTTCTCAAAGAATCTCTTTCCACACTTGTTGCACCTATATTTTTTCTCCCTTCTGTGGATCCTCTCATGACGTGTAAGACTAGGCCTGAAATGGAAGCTCTTTCCACACTCTCTGCATTTATATGGTTTCTCTCCTGTGTGAATCCTTTCATGAGCATTAAGTTTTCCTATTAAAGCAAAATCCTTTCCACATTCCACACAGCTATATGATTTCTCAGTTATATGGATCCTTTGATGGCCATTAAGGCTAGCATTGCTACAGAAGCTCTTTCCACACTCTGTGCATATATATAGTTTCTCTTCTGTGTGCATCCTTTTATGAGAATTAAGTTTTCCTATTAAAGCAAAGCCCTTTCCACATTCCTCGCAACTATATGGTTTCTCAGTTATGTGGATCCTTTGATGGCCATTAAGGCTAGCATTACTACCAAAGCTTTTTCCACATTTTGTGCATATTTTAGTTTCTCTACTCAAACTGGAATCCTCCCCCAAGTTTACAATACTTTGTGGTTTGTGTTTGCAATAAAGGTTCTTAGGTAAAGTAAGAGAAAAGAAATGATGAGATGTGGAGGAGTTTTCCACTCCACCTTCTGAGTGGCTTCTCTCTTGTCTTTTTGGATTTGTTTGATGGTCAAATGTCACTTCTCCTTTATAGTTTCCTGTTGGCAGCGACATTGACCACTCCTGCTTCTCCTTCTCCATTGTATCACCTGCTTGGAAAGAAGCAAATAGAAATTTCTATGGGAATTTAGAACTTGAGGAGAGAGCAAGATAACTGAGGCGAGGAAAACCAGCACCCTCATTTTTCTGTAGGGGATTTCGCCAAAACCGGCAGATGGATGTCAGGCTTGGACTGCCAAAAATTTTTCTTGAAGAAAGATTGAACTGGAGATTGCCCATTTGTACTTTATACTGCCAATTTTTGTAAGCTGACAGCAAAACCTGTCAATTCCTGCACACTTGTTATCAGCTAAAGGTTGTAGATTCCATCAGGCTGAACCATAAATGCCAGCTTTTCAGTTGTTGGGTGGCATTCCCTTCAGTTCGTTTTAGAAAGAACATCATGGTTTCCCAGCTTTCTTAAATCTTTTAAGTATTGAAATATACAGGCAAGAGATTATTTTATAGTTGTTTTTGGAAAGCTTTAAAATACTTTTTGAAAAAGTTTTAAAGTCTATAATGTTAATTAGAAAGAACATCTTGTACCAGAAAATCTATCTTGTTTACTTATCAATTGTAAAGCAAAATCTTGAAGTTGATTACCAGAGCACAGGATGGCTATTTTAAAGCAAATGTTTACTTTATGGACCTTTGAATTTTTTTAACCTTTTATTTCTTTACTAGAATCAGAAGTTACTGACTAAAACTAACAAATCTGTCTGGAGATAACTGACAGGGCTTCACTGGAATTATAAATGCAAGTGAATGATACTGTTTTAAATTGAAATATAAGATATTTATTGGAGCTGTTTCAGAGAAATTGCAAGTTGACTTGAAGGATGATAAGAATTTGGAGTGAAAAGAATATTAAAAAAAATTATGGGATTTAATGATAGTTGGGAGGAAGAAGTTATATAGGAGTTGGTAACATTCGATAAGTTTTTAATCCCTTTTTTGCAAAGTTTAATTGTTAAAGGAGGAATGAGCAAAAGGAGACTAAGTGTAAATGGGGAATATATTATTAAGTATTTATGTTATTAGGTATTTTTGTTAATTTTTACTGGATCTTTGCTGAATATTAAAGAGATCTGAAGATTTAGAGATGACTTCATAGAATATTGGTGACATGGAATGAAAAGGTATTTTGATTGTATTTTGATAGGTAAGTTGTTAATGTTGAACGTACTTGTTGGAGATGGAGAAATTTCTTTCATATACATACAAACTTAGGTATGGGGGTGTTTCTGTATTTTCTAAATATTTTTTCTTTTCTTTCTTAGTTATTTTGCATTACATTGACCTATGTGTTTTATCTATTTAAGATAATCCTTAATAAAATTATGTGAAAGAACCAGCTATTAAGGAGGGGTCTTCTCGGAAAAACATACTCCATCTGCATTCCAGGTATAGCATCAGCTATGAATTCAACTTGGAAGTCTTTGATGCAAATTGTAGGCTAGGAAATTCTGATGATATCCAAAGGATTTTTCAGCTGGGAACCACATTAAGACTTTGCTGTTGACTGGACAATTTGAGGTGTTTCCCAAACTATAGTAAGCTTTTCTAACAAGGCCTTAAGATCAGTGGTGAAATCTGAACCGGTTTATTACTGGTTTGCTGGGTGCACATGCACACTGGGTGCACGCATGCGCAGTGCACACATGCAACGTGTGCACAGACATGCACAGTACACGCCAAAAGGAGGCATGGGGTAAGTGGAACAGTGGGGGGGGGGTGATCAGCTGTGGCACACAATCTTTTTTTTTACTTTTAAAAGAATTTTAAAGACATCTTCCACCAGCAAGAATAGCGAAAATGTTCCCCAGCAATTCTCCGAAATGCTGGAAGTGTAAGATTAGCTATGGAACTTTCTATCACCAATGGTGGACATGCCCGGTGGCGTAAAAATTTTGGAAAAAAATTA